>JAOWBN010225136.1:0-12946 GCA_028565015.1 Pinguicula moranensis | reverse complement strand
GGATTCGTTCCTGCTTATTCAGTTTTTATTATTATTAGATTCAGTTGATTAGATCCGTTCTAATTATAGTCTACAATCTCGAAGGATCTCAACCTTTCCTAGCATAAATGCATAAAATGGCTAATGTGTCCAACAAATACAAGTCAACCAAAAGACCAAAAGAAAAATTGTCAGATGGACTTAGATCCCCAAGCAACACAAATAAATAATCGATAGACTCCTATGGGCCAATTATTTCGAAAACCAAAATAATCTCATTATTTGCTTCTTTGACCAAAGAAAATATTCAAAAGAATAAATTAAATGTATATGCACATGCATTATCTCAACCTAATCAAGATGTCTAAATACTCACGACTTAGTTTATGGTACAATTCGTGATAGTACGATTCAAGATTCCAAATCCATGCCAAAACAATCTTTCTTTATGGATTATTCGGCATAACAATATGATAAGACCTTACAAGTTAACTTAATAGAGAGGTGATAAAATTAATGACTAAATGATATATTAAATAAAAGTCCATTATTGATGCTTTGCATTGGCTTCATAAATCAGTCGTAAAAAAAATAATTTTAGATATTATGGTTATTTCAAAAAAAATATGAAGTTCATTGTTTGGATACCCAAGTATTCATTGCCTTGATAGAACAAGAAAAGTGCCTAATAATATAAGTAAATTAATCAAATAAGAGGTTGGGGGGCTTTATTTTGATACCCATGATGTTTAAGACTGTGATTAATATTCGCTCACATCACCATAATTTTATACTAATGTTTTGATGTTCTTAAGTATTACTTTTTATCATTAAAATTATTAGTTGGACACTCATAATTTTATACTAAAGTTTGTTGTTCTTAGTGTCACACCCCCGTGCCACGGTCTAATTTTTTTCTCCAAACACCCCGTGTGCTTAGAGGTTCGGTCACCCCTTGCAACCAATTAGTCCGGCGGAAACAACACGAGGAGTGATGACCGAAGTAATGCCCTTCACCACTCCGTCAGCCTCACTCAAACACGCACACCACACCCAAGTAATGCACGAACAATTCACCAAGTAACTTCTTCAATTCAATCAAAGGTTACAAGGTAGGATTAGGACCCCTCCTAAACCCGAATGGCGCGAACAACTCTCCCCTAAGAATTATCCCGCCCGAGGACGTTTTATAACACAACGCCTCTTACAAGCTTTACCTCTAACTCCCTCAAGTATAGTGGCAAAATCCCTTTCGTGAACCTCCCAGTGAGATCCACAAGAAGCACTCCCCCGAGTCTCCTTCTTCGGATAACCTCTCACCCGACTCCCTAGCCTGTGAGAACCCTAACCTCTCAATGATAGTTTCACCTCGAAACTTCACTGCCCTTTTCCTAATCTCAATATATAGACTAAAGCAGACCCTAGAGATCGAGTTCTACTCCAACTCGATCAATGGCAAGGATAGGGACAAATCCCCTAACTCAAGCCAATTGATCTTATCGATAAGGTAACTTACCTTATCCGACCATTATCTACCATGACACAATATTTATCAACTCCTACAATCAAGGAACTACCAATTACGAATAAGGTAGACATCCTTATCTAGTCGCGGGTCTCCTTCATCCGAAGATCTCATCCGATCGCCAATGTCCGAGAAAACCGGCGTGCACCTGGACGCCTTCTGGAACATATCCACTCGACCTGCCTTGTTCCTCAAATCACGACCAGATTAAGCGCCAGACTCTGCCCTGGAAGGTGGTCTCCAATCCCGCAAAGATCGGAGATCAAGCTCATCCGAATCCGCCTGCCACAACTCGCTGGAATCGCGACTTCGTGCGGCTACTATAGCTACCTGCAGAGGTTCAACTATTGTAGCGCCTTCAGAGGTTCAAACCGTCCGCGCACCGAACGGCGACTTCAGCCTCTTTGCACTTCGTCGAGCCAAAAGACTCTGATCTTGACCCTGCCTCGACACATAGCATTCATTTGCTAAACCGTTTGGGGTAGACATCGTCTTGGTCAAAGAATCTGTCGTTTGCTCAAGCAACTCGGAATCACTCCACCATCGTTCGCTCATCTCCGCGCACTCCCGACACCATCTTGACCATCCTCGAGTTAAACTTCTCCAAATGGAATTTTGCTTCGGCAGTTGCTCATCAAATGCCAAAGCGTCCGAGGTAGAACTTGCCTTGACCGAGACATAATGTCTTATGCTCGACCAATTCGATTCCACACCTCCTTTCTCTCGCCGGCCACACAGTTTCCTCAACTCCTCTAGCCATCGCCGAGCAAAATGCCTCCAACTGGGATTTGGCCTCGGCACATAGCAATCTTTTGCCTATGTTACCGAGGGAAAGCTCATCATGGTCCATGAAATGTGTCGTTGGCTAGGTAGAACCTCCATAGGGTGCTCACGCCGTTTGCCTCATGCGCCCGCTGTTCGCACAATGTGTCATCAAGTAGCATGGCGCTTCCCCAAGCACCATTTTGCCTGGCCCTCAGCACGGTAGGGTTCCCTTACTGGGGCCATGGCCGAGAGCATCTAACAAGGTCGTGACACTTAGCACACCTACCTATAAAAAAAAATACTTTTTTATCATTAAAATTATTAATTGGTAACTCTGACTAGAAAGTTTGAAATGTTCAAAGCTTACGTGGGCTTATAGACATGCCTTTTTCGTATAAGTTGGTCGCAGCCCACACGTGAGTGATGTCCATCATCAGTGCCACGTGGATCAGATTTGGTTCCCTTTGTATCATGCGAGAAGGGTGCCTACTTGGTAAGGGCAAGTTTGGTAGCATTACTGGATAGTTATTATCGCTGGATTAATGGAATTTTACGTACACACATGCTGTTTGGTAGTCCTTTTTTCTGGGTTGTGAGATTGGAATCCCGCGATGTGGTACTGTAGCCGTATTGCTCTTGCTTTTTAATCCGGTTGAATTTTGGTGGATTGAAATCGGGCAGCGTAATCCTTCCACCCTTGCGTAATAATCACCCCCGGTTTTGCTAGTTATTTACATCTCTTGCCATTACATAAGTACCTCGATTAAGCGTGACTTACAATTTTGGACGCCGCGTTCTCCATTCCGGAACCCTACCTCCTCCATTCTTTCTAAACGACGGCCGTCATCTTCTGCCTCCGAACGATGGCAATCGGCCCTCGCTCTTATAGATCTGTCGAAGGTAACTCCCTATACCCATTATTTCACTTTCGGATTGACACATGCTTACCCCCTAATCTAGGGTTTTGCAGGCTACAGTACAGACGACCAAACCATAAAAATCCACGCAATCAGACCTCATTCGTAAAGTACATGTCATCAGAATCTAATATACACTAAAAAAATTTTGTATTAATGCGGGTTTGGCGATTAAATCAGTGTGTTATAGCTTTCGATGATTACTTGTTTAGACAGTTTGCGATTCACTGGTATTTTTCCTAGATTAGTGAGCCTCTACGTGATTTTCTACTCTACATCAGTTTGATGCTCCTGTTCCTTTACTCTAACTTTGATTTTCTGCGATTAAATCAGGGTGTTAGGGCTTGGAGCAATTCCTTGTGTGTTTCAGTGTTATTTTCACTAGATTAGTGATCCCGTGCACGATTTTTCTCTTTGGAACAGTTTGATGCTCATGTTCATTCACTATAACTTCGATTTTGTACGGTTAAATCAAGGTGTTAGGGTTTGGGATCATTAATTTTTTCGATAGTTTTCATTTCACAAGTACTTTCTCTACATTAGTGATCATGTGCGTGTTCATTGTCCGTGACATGGCTCGCACTCAATTAATCATGAATGTGTTGAGGGTAAATTGGTTGGTACTCATTGGTACCTCGTTGCAACGATTGCAACAAGAAACTGCGAAGTTAGAGCGTAAACGTAAGCACAACGCAACGCCTAAATACTTGATTTTGGACAAAATATCTGAACAACTGGCATTCCTGACAAGGCTCACAAATGGGAACAATGGAGATTGTTTCCATAACCTACGAATGCATAAGTTTGCCTTTACAGAACTTTGTCGAGTATTACGGGATGAAGGTTGTTTGCAAGATTACCATTACGTGTCCGTGAAAGAAAAAACAGTCATTTTTCTTCGTGCAATAGCGCACCATCAGAAAAATAAAACCCTGCAAACAAATTTTTAGCGTAGTGGATAGACAATAAGTGTTGTCTTTCATGAGGTACTTAACATGATTATCCGTCTGAAGGATAGGTTTACCACTACACCCACCCTTGTTGACGAAGATTGCAGCGATGGACGGTGGAACTTCTTCCAGGTTATATTTGTTACATGTGTATTCTCTTATTAACACTGTAATGTGTATCTTCATATGTAACATATATTTCATTCTGATTTTTTAGGGATGTGTTGGCGCCTTGGATGACACTTACATTCGGTGCACACACCGATAGAAGATCAACCTCGTTACCGAACAAGGAAAGGCACTCTTGAAACAAACGTATTAGGTGTTTGTGATACAAATGAGAGGTTTGTCTACATGCTTGCCGGTTGGGAAGGATCTGTTGCGGATGCACAAGTCCTGCATGATGCGTTGAGCCACCCTACAAGACTCAAGGTTCTAAAGGGTACGATCTAGTACACTATCTTAATAACTTGATATTTCCTATTCTATTTACAACTCAAAGCTTAACACTATCGCCCCACAGGAACATACTACATGTGCGACAATGGTTACATGAATTGTGAAGGCTTCCTAGCGCCGTATAGATCAACTCAGGACCATTTGAAAGAGTGGGGGCTGGGGAATAGACGACCACAAAACCCGCAAGAGATATTTAATATGAAGCATGCATCGGCTAGGAACATTATTGAGCGGCCATTCGGTATCCTTAAAAACTGATTCACTGTACTGAGAAGTCCTACCTTCTTTCCATCGAAGATGCAAAATCGAATAATACTAGCATGCTCACTACTGCACAGCTTTATCATGGAAACAACTCTGAATGACCCCTGCTGATAGGCTGCCATAGCACGGATGAACCACCACAAATGCCTCTCGACGATGCGAAAGAGTTCATCCAGCTCCATCAAATGTCCACAGAGTACACTGATAAGCATGATGAGATGGCTACGGACATGTGGCATCACTACACTCAATCTCATGCCTCCCACTAATTATCTTTTAGGACTTTAGGAAAAACTGCACGTGCATTGCATTAATGTACTATACGTTTCGTTGATATCTCATTCATGGAATTGATAGTTCTTGTTACACTTGATTGTTATATGCTTGTTGGGATAATTACTTGTTTTTAAACATTGGCTCATACGTTGCACGCCAACCTGTCTAACTTTGTGCCTTTCTGTTATGTATAGTGCATTGGATTTTTTTTCTTTCGAGAGAATGCGTAGTGTGGACCAAAGTAGCCAGTCCCAATCATCTACGTATGATGGCTACGAGGTGCACAGTGACCCGTCGAGTCAACAATGCCACAGACTAGCTCACAAGATATTGAAGATTACTTGGCCATCCCGACAAACTCCGTATGGAAGGGGCCGCCAAACAACCCCGGGCAAGAAACTCTACTTCACCCTTGAAGAAGAAAAGGCTATTATATAAGCTTACAAGGAGTTGGCGTTGGAAGGGTACAGGGACGATTCAGGGTGGAAGTGGGGGTTCCCCTCAAAGTGGGCGGAGAGAATTCGTGAACTTGTACTCGACAGCCGGGTACAAGAGAAGAACACCAAAAATAAGCTTCACGTGTGGCATAACCAATGGACAATATTGAGCGACTTCATGTCCTACAGTGGCACGGCCATAGACCCCGAAACACACACTCCAATTTTCGACAATGACGACTTGTGGTCAGAGTTGTTGTAGGTGAGTGAGCTTTACAATTCTAAAATACATTGAACACAATTTAATAACTTCTAACACTGCTGCGATACACGTGCAGGCGAAGCCGAAGTTTGCTTTGCTTAATGGAAAGAAATTTTCACTTTTCGACGAGTGGTGTGAGTTGTTCGGTAGGTACAGGGCTCAAGGAAACCATTGTGAGGACTATTCGATGGCTGCTTCGGAGATGGAGCGAACAACAGATTACTATGTTTCCTGTGGTGAGAACAATTTAGACTTGGGTGACTTCGAGCTGGCAGATGCAAAGCTAGGCACGACTGCAAAGATGGAGACCTACGAAGTGGAGAAAGGCTCATTGTCCGCACCTGTGTCTGTGTCCGCGAGTGTGGAATCTGGCAGAAAATAGAAGGTCTCGAAAGTGACCAGCCAAAGAACGGTACTGGATAACCATATATCCAATGTGAGTCTTCTAGTCGAGAAGACCATGAAAATGTTTGACGGTACCCCAATGCCACAGGGAGAGACGCACGAGTCAAAGGCTACATTCATTCTTTAAAGGGCTAGAAGAGTTCGTGGACATAGAGTATAACCAGAAGAGGTACATCGTGAAGACCTTCCTCAACGATAGCTCCAAGTTCACCCTGTGGAAAGTGCAAGGACGAACCGACCTGAAGTAGCAGCTGAGAAGCATTCTTGTAGAAAAGTTTGGCTGCTAGTGTGTACCATTGGATTGTGGTTGGGCAATTTTTTTTCTTTTGGGACTACTTTTATTTATTTGAACATCACTTATCGCACTGTATTCATTTAGATGGAGGTCTCATTTTACTTCGTTATTTGTGTGCGGCAGGTTGCAGATAAGCTTAGAGGTTGAATTTGGCAGGGAACTTGCTATCTGTTATTTGAAACCATCTTTGTTCAGTGGAGCTTGCTATCTATTTTTTGAAAGCAATGAAACAAACAGTTGATCAACTTTTAGCAGCGGGCGAGAAAGTTATTATGTGTAATTATCTGGTAGGAACTTAAAAAAAATATCTTTGGGGTACGCATAGAATTTTTCGCAGCATATTCACATAACTTGTGCAAACTTTTCATTCAATGCAAGTGGAAGAAAAAAACCTGTGCAGACTTTTTATTCAATACAAGTGGAAAACAAAATCATGTGCAAACTTTTCATTCACTGCAAACAGCCTTACAATCATATTCATATCTCCCAAAAAGGTAGGAACGTACCACCCAAAAACAGTCAAAACAAACCAAGCAAAAAGCTAAATGTCCAAAGTCACCAAATGCACAACAGATATTAAAATGTCAGTTACAAAAGAAGGGCCTTTGTAGAACATTGATGCTCTCCAAAAAAAAATTATGATCATACAAATAGATCACAGATCATAATCGGTCTCCCCTTTGGAGGAGCGCGTCTTATCGGATTCGGTCTCCTACGAGTCCTCGTTGTCCGTGCATGCCTCGCTTATGGATGCGTCGCCTACGGCTGCTCCGCCTGATCCACTTTCACCAGCTGGTCTGCCTCCCTGTCTACGTAGTCCGCCAGATCCGCCTTCACCACCTGCAATGCAGGATGGGCCCACAACCGCGGTAGAAGGGGCAGCTCCCTGAAATTAGCAAGTAATATTTAGATATTGAATACGCTAAATTTGAAAACAATTTCTTAAAAGAAGGCACAAACAATTATCTGAAATTGTAAAATAGAGCAGTTACATACCGTCAAACCACCCCAATCGACTATGTAGCGGGTGGCCATCGGCGACAGTGGCGGAGTCACCCAGGGTTTGGTGAACTCCGCATAGATGGCCTCAGCCGCCTTTTCTGCGCGCGACCAAATCTATGAGCTGGTCGCAGAGGGTTCTACGATTTGGCTTCGACGGAAGCGGCTTGTTGGATTCATAGTACAATTCAGTCAAGGGGTGAAATAAATACGAGTTTAAACATTGCAAATACTACAAAATTGATGCACACACATACAAACTTCAACCCAACCAAAGTTATCTATATGGAAACTGGGGTGCACGCTAAAAAGAATAAAACTCAAAAGAATGTTTATACCAAAAAACTTCAAACCAAGACAGTCTGTGCCCTACGGAGCGCCATGCATATGTGATATGCCTAAAAAAATATTTATACCAAAAAACACGCTAAAAGGAATAAAGCTCAATGTTTGAAAGAAAATATGGCCATGTATCTAGGGGGACCATGCCCCCAAGGCCAACCTGTGTCATCCCATAAAATACAAAAATAGTCCAAAGGTAACAACGTGCGGAAATGCTAAAAGTACCTCGGCGGGATTTCCATCATAGGTGGCAACTGAATCCTCCTCTATGACATTACTTCCTGTGGGGAGATCGGGCGAGCTGCGGGGGGCGCAGACGCAGAGGGTACAGCTTCAGATCTTGTGGCAGCCGAAGCAGGGGAGACGGTGATGGTGTCGGCAAGTCCTGGACTATGGGGTTTGATGGATCTGCATCAGGCTGTCGTGCATTGTGGCGGCGCCCAAAGTCTGTGCCCAGTAACAACTTAGGAGGTTCACATGCGACTGGATTCGTAGGCTACGCCTTGTGGGCAACAAATTTTTGCGAGCGGTGGTTCGATTTAGGGGCGTCATCCGCCAAGATACAGGACGGTTGGGTACGGGAGTGGAGAAATGGCTTCAACTAGACAGGAGTATTTCGATTTTGAACTGGGAATCGAAGGGGTGAAGGAGGGGATATGAAATGAAACGACGACAAAACGGGAGTCAAAACAACGGGGAAGGAAATGAGGCATTGCTCAAAAAACGAGTAAATGTTTTATACCGAGATGGCAGGGGCAAAACGGACATTTCCTCATAATTAACGACGCGGCATGTGTAATCCATAACAATATACTGATACCAAATACTGGATAAGAGTTGTAAAATTCCGTATACAATCCAGCCACCGTGAAAAGGTGTGTACCAAACATGAGGCAGATTACGCAATCCAACAGGAAGTGGGAAGTAATATTTTTTAGTAGGATTAAATTTATATGTCTACCAAACTGGCCCTAATAGTGTAGGATGGTTGTTACCCGCTATTATTACTACTATGGTAGTGGAAGGGGTAGCGATCTTCATTACCGCTACTCATTACCATCATTGCATAACATTGATGGTGGTATACTGGTAGCAGTAGTAGTAGCAATAGTGGTATCACTATCGTTACCATTATGGTAGCGCAAGGTGTAGTGGCCTCTGCTATCTATATCGCTATGGTAGTGGAAGGAGTAGCGAACTCCGTTACCACTACCCATTACCGTCATTAAGTTTTTTTTAAAAAAATGAAAATGACCCCCCAATACCCTTAAATCGATTTGGCCATCCGTCATTGTTACGTTCATCTATAGAAATAAAAAGAAAATTAGACGAAAATAAGGTATAGCATGATGGAAATATCATACTTAGTTATCTAATTATGATTTACCTAATTTATCTAATTATAGTTTACCAAAATTAGGAGTCCGTTTACCAAAAATATTTAACTAAATTATCAAAAATATTACCTAATTAATTTATACAAAATTAATTGACCTAATTTAATTCAGAGTCTATCTAATTATAATTTGCCCAAAGTAAGAGTTTATTTACAAATAATAATATTTAACTAAATTACCTAATTAATTAGGAAAAAATTAATTGATCTAATTTTATTGTTTGTCTATATAATTATAATTTACATAATTTATCTAATTAAAAATTACATAATTTATCTAATTATAATTTACCAAAATTAGGAACTCGTATCTTGTTAGACAGCTTGCTAGAGTCGCATTTCACTAATAATTTGTTAATGTCCTGGCGACGAACCAGTATTAGTCCTTGTCGGAGACCTAATGATTTAGCCAAAGTGATAGATACATTTCCAAGGAAGCAGAAAATCCAACAATTCACTCCGCTTTGTCATTTCTCAGAACCCCTCCTGCGGTTGCTGAAGAAGAAGACTGAAAAAAAAAGCTATCATCAGTATTAAGTTTCATCCCTCCAATATCCGGCTTGATCCATTTCGAACTCTCGACTGTTGATTCGTATGGAAGCTCGTAGCTTGATCAATGATGAGATTCCTGATTTTATGGATAATGATGGGTACAAGGGTTTCCTTGTCGAAGCGCCGTGTCCCAGCGGCCACGACTCCAAACACACAGGGCTTGCCTAGTGAGCTCTGGGGTTCGAATCTGGCTGGTGACATATCTGGCTTTGACACCTCTGAATTAGTCGGAGGGTCCAGTGGACCCGAAGGATATCAAGTGGGGTCAGTCTACTGATTACCTACCCAAAAAAAAAAGGTACAAGGGTTTCCACATCCACCCGATAAAAAATAAACCGGTTTCTTGCCTTTCAAATTCCAATGGGTGTTTTAAATACTCATGTCCTAATTTCAACTAGATCATACTTCTTCATCGATGTAAAAGATAATCAAGTACCAAATGTTGTGGTTATGTAAGAAATCAACGAGTTCCATAAAAAAAAAAATAACATGAAAACTCGAGCCAATTAAATACAATTGTGGGAGATTTGATACAAATATTAACCATCAAACAGGAAATTTGGTACAACCCAATTAAACCCCTTCTCTCAAACCCAAAGAAGAGAAGAAACCTGAGTTCAACAAACCTAAAATGAAAGGAATGGGCCAAAGATGAGGAAAAGAAACCCACTATAAATTTATACGTGTGGTCAAGATTTCTCAAGAAGAAAGTTAAACCATGTTACTCCACCAATGTTAGAGAGACATATGGATAAAGAAAAAGCCATGTCACTCAACCAATGCTAGAGGGACACGTGGGCAGAGAAAGTTATGGATCATTACCTATAAATAGGCTCTGAAATCGTGAAATAAAGGAGAAAAGGAAGAAGAGTAGAAAAAGAGAAAAAGAGAAGAAAAGAGGAAAAGAAAAGAAAAAATAGGAAAAAGATTGGAGAGAAAAACTCCCATAAAACAAAGACTTGAAAATGAAATAATTGAAATTTGTTCGAAGAATTTGGCCCCCAAGAGCAGCCCCTGACCCCGAAAATGACTTATTTCCAAACAAGCTTGGATTATTCGATTTTTATTCCAAGAGCGTGGTTTTCACTCCCAACATATTTATTACCCTATTTTTCTATTATATTTCCCGACTTGAGATCGATTGTAACCAAGAAAGTCAAAATTCGACTACACCAAAATTACCCACATTCAAACTCGATTACCGGGACACTATTGGTATCTGTATCAAATCCTGATTATGGACCTACAAACTAATCCGACTATAACCTAGCTTTAATACTATCATAGATGAATCAAGATTGACTAATATAAATTTGTAGGTGTAACACCCCCATTCACCCACACCCACCCCAAAAAAAGAGCAAAGTTTATAAAAAAAAATACTGTGCTCGAGCCTGGATTTGAACCATCCGGCACAAAGGCGGATATAGAAATGTTTTGTAGGGTATTTTAAAAAAATTGGCGTGCATACAATTTTTAGGGGTAAAAATAAAATGTTTTAGAAAGGTGATGTATTTTTTTTGCGGGATGGGTGGGAATAATAAAATAATTTACCTGCTCAACACTCATAAAAAAAATAATAATAATAATTTTATCAGCTCAAGGAATGATAAAAAGATAAAAATTAAATTATTTAATATAGTACAAAGTTAACTTTCAATAAAAATGATTAACTTAATATATATAAAATTCTACAATAAAATTATCTAATAAATTTTTTACTATAGGTTGAACTATTTTTCAAAGTTTAATTGTGAATTCTACAATAAAATTAATTATTTTATTTATTTATTTTATTTTCTAATATTGGTATGGGCTCAAAAAAATCAAGTTTGGAAGGGAATGAAATAACCAACTATTTGGCAAAAAAGGGGTACGACAGAGGAAAACTCTATTTTTTGGAATGCTTCACAATTGCCACTGCAATTAGGTAAGTGGGATCGTGCGAATTTGTGCTTGAGATCGGCAAGGCATTTTGTACTGATATTCCCGATCATTAATGGGCTTTAAATTTATTTTATGAAACATTTTAATTAAAAAAATCTCTATCGGATAGCTGGTTTGGTGCATGACGATAGCGAGTGTTGGTTGGTCACAGCAATGCTGATCGGCGCACGATTGCTTGTCTTTCATCAATAAAGAAACCTAAATAGTCAAATAAAGAAACCTAACAAACAACTCAGACGATTGAAATTTGAAAGACATTCAGTGCAATATTTAATTTTGCATCAATTATTCCAATGTCCAACCCGGAAGGATTCGGTAACATACATGAAACGGCGTCGCTCTAGTCTCGATGCCAAAATTAGTTGGCCCTAAAATTTAAATTCTTGCTGGGCCAAAAAAAAAAAAGTGGAAGAAGAAAAAAATCATTCCAGTTTCTTACATCTTACAGAGAAGGGAAACATCTATTGAGACTATAAAACTCACTGTTTCGGACATCTTTATCGTATGCCATGAACTTAACCCACCAATATGATCCATTGTCATTGTGCTAGCTTGTTTAGATTTATTGTGTAATTTTGTTAATAATAAATACGCAAATATATTTTTACATCAAACCCATTTGAATGAGCACAAAAAACTTTTAAAATTATTAAAGTATTTTAATGATTACACAAAACTATTATCAAATATATATATATATATATATAAACTCACTTCACACCTTATTGTTCCAATTTTAGTGTAGGATAAATGTTTACATGTTTTGAAAAAGTAACTAATTTAAGTGTTTATTTAGATGCTATTAAAAAAATGATATAAATATCTTCTTAACATATCCCCACTTAATCTTATTGTTATTATTTTAGACCCACGAATTAAATTAGAAGGTTTAAGAAAAATCTTTAGAAAATTATTGTGGTAGATTTGTCGACAATGATGATAGACCCTTGGTCGATTATGATAAAATATTTGCCGCCACCACCAGCTGGTGGCGGTGGTAGATTTTCTGTCACCAGTGTTATAACTGGTAGGTTTTAAATTTTTTTTCCTATTTATTCTTTTACTCTAAATAATTAACCCGATTTAAGTAAATTATAACTAAATAAATTATAATGAGATAGACTACGGCCCTATTTTGCGTAGACATTCTTCTACTTCTTCTACTACTTGTTCTTA
>JAOWBN010225125.1:0-12946 GCA_028565015.1 Pinguicula moranensis | reverse complement strand
AGCGTAGTAGTTGGCTAGGGGTTGATGTTCCATGTTTGATTGGGTTTCTACAGCATAATACGTTTCTTCCATCTTCGTTCTTTTTCATCCTTCTATTTCGTGTAACTTTTTGTTTGGTTGCACAATTTATCCTTTTTAATTTTGTTAATTTTGAATTTTGTCAATTGGTGTGTTTTTGTTGATACAAGAATAAGTTCCTGACTCAACGTTTATCTTCCGTTGGCAATAATTCACATTAGAAGGAATCTCCGGTAAACACCCAATTGCCGATGGTGGGCACCGAGGAGTAAAGACCCATTGCCTGGCACGGACAGCGAGGTGACTTTACCTTGCAGAAGGATTGTGGTAAGTTACTGTTGGAGAAAGAGAATCTGCCAACTACTCAAGGGGCAGAGTGTTTGTCTGGAATGGAAAAGATGGAAACGAGGCAGGCAGAAGAAAAGGTTGGAAATTCTGACTAGTACAAAATAAGGAAAGGACTGGAATGAGTCTTCACCCTTCAGGCCAGGCCTTCGTGGTGGCCTCACAGGTAACTAAGGTGGCAGAACGAGGCAATACAAGTCGTGATGGTTTTGCAATTCCCAGGAGAGAAGGCATCGGCAGCTCTGAGGGTATGATGGAGGGTATCCAGATAGAGCCAGTGGATAAGGAACCACAACAAGGAGTACTTCGAGAGGACACAGAACCCAAAATATATACAAGGGGAAAAAAAGATAAAAAAAAATAGATGAGGGGGAACAGATAAGCAAAGAGCAGAAAAGGGATCAGAAAAGCACATGGGAGACTAGTGTAATTAAGGATGAGGGAACAAACCTGCAACATGAGTTTTGGGAGGCTGATTCTAAGGAAGGGGAATCTAGAGAACAGGAAGGTCAGAAAGGGAGATTTTGGTCAGAAGAAGAGGAAGCAGAAGATGTGGAGAGAAGTATTTCAAAAGGTGAGGATAGTGAGACTATGAGGGAGCAACATCAAAAATTGTATGAGTCTGATGTTGCTTAGAAGGAAAATGCTAAGGGATATCAGAGTCCGAAAAAAGTAAATAGGAAATCAAGCAGGAAAGTGAACACGCCTACATCTACATACAAGTAGAATTATGCCAAATCAGGTGGTGTATTGGAATAGTAGAGGGCTTAAAAAGTCTACAAAACATATGACGCAGTGGATTCCTAATTCTGCTGTGAGCTTGTTGGCTTTGGCAGAACCTTTTCATGAGGAGGATAGGATTAAGTGGCTGTAAAGGCAAATTCAGTTACCATATTGTGAGCATAATGGTAACTCTGGTGGCAAGGTATGGGTTTTTTGGAAAGAGGAGACAGAATTCCAGATAATTAATATGCATGAGCAGGCTGCCACGGTTGTGTGGAACTAGGAAGGAAGGAGTGTGCAGGTAACATTCGTATATGGAAAGTGTTCCAAGGAACAAAGGAGGGAGTTGAGGCAATACTTGCAAGTGATGCAAACAGTCAATCTGTGGATAGTGATGGGGGATTTTAATGTGATTCAAAGTAATAGGGAAAAGAGAGGCGGAGCAGATAGGGCAATTTTGCCAGTGACATAATTCAATAGTTGCATAGATGCTTGTGCTCTCCTAGACTTAAAGGTTATTGGCAATGGGTTATCCTGGTGTAATGGTAGGATTGGCAATAGGAGATCATGGGCTAAGTTAGACAGAGTGTTAGTAAACGTTGGATTTCTGGATCGACAGGCTACAAGTTATTACAGTTTGATGTGGACGTATGAATCAGACCATTGTCCCATTGTTTTAAATCTGAATGAACATGAAAAGCAGTATGGACAACGTCACTTCAAATTTCAAAACATATGGATTACTAGCAATTCCTTTCTCTCTACGGTGAAGATGGCTTGGGGCAGCTACCAAGGCCAACTTAGTTTGAGAACACTAGGACAAAAGATGAAAATAACAAGGAGTGTTCTTAAGCAATGGAATAAGAGTACATTTGGAAGAGTGGATCATCAAATTAGGGAATTGGAGATGAGGGTGGAATTGTTGGAACATCGCTAAACCCTACCAATTTAGGGTTTTTCATCTGGAGGAAGTTGAAGAGGAATATCTGGCAGTAATGGCTGAGCTTCGAGAAACCCTAAACCCTACCCTAAACCCTAATCATTAAGTTCTAATTAGAAATCCTTTCTAATTAAACTTGTGCTTTGCAAAGGCTTCCATTACTTCTTACAAGTGGTCATAGGAATATAGTTGAATTCAGGTTTTTGTATCCAAATCTTGCATTTTACGTGCTTTGCTCCTTATACATATATATATGGTGATGTGTGTGTTAGGTAGTGTGTAAGAGTTAGGTGACTACCTAACTCTTACACACCCACGTTTATTCAATACTCTACCTCAAGATGTGCGATATATATCGATCAAGCCCATCTTGTTACAAAGCCTATCTAAATCTAGTGCACTAAGACCCTTGGTGAGAAAGTCAGCAGTCTGGTCCTGAGTAGCCACATGTCCTAGATCTAGAAGCCCACTGGTAAGCTTTTCTTTGATGAAAAACCTGTCAATCTTTACATGTTTAGTGCTGGCATGTTGGACTGGATTATTAGCAATACTGATAACTGACTTGTTATCACACACCCACGTTTATTCAACAAATATCTGCTCCTAACAATTTAGGAGTGGTAAATTCTTTATTGATCACTTATAATCTTTCCGTACTCCAAACCTTTCCCAAGACTACCCATTGTTACCCATTTACGGTGTAATTCCGAATAAAATTAAAGAGTGGCATTCATACTCAAGATCTCTATATGGTGATCTCAAGTCAATGATCACTTACACCCACTATTCTTTAGAGTATTAACCACTGACAATATGGTGATCTCTATATGGGTCTATCCGATGTACTTGTGAAATACAAACATCCATGTTTCTAGCTTACGTGTCACTACACTATAGTTGATGAGATCAACTATTTCATTCAAATGGAATTGGCTTAGAACATGCTAACATGTCCGTATTAGTGATGCCTTGTCTCACTAATACTATGGTTAGGGACGTTTAGTATTGATTACTTTAATTAGAGTGGTCCCACCATTACAACTCTTTGTAATACACTGTAAATTATCAACGCTAGGCTTCACTATTTTTACATGCTATAAATAAATAATATAAACAAAAAGTAGTGAAGGTTGCTACAATAATATATATAACATTAAAGTGTTAATACATAGGCCTAAGTTGATTGGCCCTAGGGCATAACACTAACAATAAGAAGCCCGTCCATCCAGTTTCAAGTCAACAATCGGTAGGTCAAGCTTGACCTGTGTGGTAGATGGAACAATCGGCATAGGTGAAATACTCATTCCCTGCATTATCCCTTGGATGAGCTGTAGTGTAGCAGGATCGAGTTTCGCCAATGCTTCCCCATCACGTCATTATCCTTTCCTGCTATCTCACAACAAGCACTCCACAACAGTTAATACAATCACTACAACTTTTCGACAACAATCAATCAATTAACACCTCCACAACATGCCTAATTAGGGCACCCCAAGTTTAGGCATTTCACTTCAATCCAAACACAAAAACTTCAATTTATCCACTAAAACACAAATATGGATCAAACGGAACAACATTTACGAAAATTGATTTGATGGGTGCGACGAGCTCACAAAATCGAAGATTTTGATTTTTCTCCCCCGGTGGCTCGGGCGGCACCGTGTGCAGTGGCTCGGGCGTGCAATACGGCCACGGAAAGCTCTCGGCGACACGATTCCAGCGGTTGTAGTCTCCGGCGCAGGCGGCGGCGAACGCGCCGTGGATCTGACGGAAACAGCGGCCAAAACCCTGGCCGTTCACGGTAGTTTTCGCCGCGAAATTGGCCGGTGGCGGCCTAGGTCTTGGGTGTTCCGGGACGGGCTTGCTCCGGCGGCTCTTCTCCGGTGGTGGACGTGCGGCGGCGGTTTTGGACTTTGGGGGAAATATGGGTTTGGGACTTTGGTCTTTGTGTTACCGTGTATTTTGGCTCTAATACCAAGTTGAAACTTGTTAACTTCATTCAACTTCTCGCCTATAAATAGGCATACATCCAGTGTGAACGTGCATGTGTGAATAGAATCATATGAGTTACATTCACACACTTTTGTCAACAGTTTGCATAAGGTTTGCTTTATCTGACCAACTAGTATAATGACCTGCGCACGTATATGTTGGGCACAAATTTATGTCCTTACAGCTGAATCTGAATAATGTAAATACATTGATGAGTTAAATATATATATATATATATATATATATATTGGTGGATGTTACAGCATGCTGCTGATGAAAGAATTAGACTGGAAGAATTACGTCACAAGGTAAACAACTCAACTGATCTGATGGTGAAAATGAAATCCAGAGAAGTTTAGGATTATTGACTCCATCGATTGAAATATCAGGTATTAGCTGGTGAAATGAGAAGAATTATATATTTGGATGCCGAGCAAGAATTGGTAGGTCGTTTTGATTTCACAAGGGAATTGCCAAGGTTTCTGTAACTCAACTCTGTTATCATTGGGAGCAGATACTACCTGAAATTGGCTGTCAGTTGCTACACAATTATGCTGAACAAATTCAGACTTGGGGTTGGACCTGCAGCATTCATTCCCAGGATGCGAGCTCCTTTACGAAGTAATCATCATTCTTGTTCAATAAAAACTTCTAAAGTTCTCTATTGGCATGCTATCAGTGGAAGCACAATTTTGACATCAAATTCTGCTAACAGCCTGCATGCTTTAAAGTGTCTACTACTCTCGTTTGGGCTTCTACTATTGCAGAATATTCTGATGTCCAGAAATAAACTATGATGACCACCTTTCATGATTTTTGTGTGTGCAGAAACTTGGATTTTCTACAGACGCGGTCGACTTCAGTTAGACTTCTTTCAGTAATGCTCTTGTTCCTTTCCGTACTTTACAGTTTAGCTGATCAACCACCCCCCACCCCCAGCATGTTTTCATATTGCTTGATCTTCCCTAATTCCTCTGCTTTCTTACTTGCTATCACTGTAGAGTAAAATTCTTTCTGATATGATGTTTATTTACAGTATGGAAATACACCCTACGAAAGTGGTATTCATTTTTTTTTTTGAATTCTCTTAGCTATCACTGTCAAATCAATTTTTTCTTCTTGTTATAGTACTACTGGAACAAAATTTATAGCCTCTAGCCATTAGAACAACTCCCATGCCGTGCAGATCCTGGAATTGAAGTGGGGCCTCGGACAAGGGCCTTTATCTTTTACTATATTGTATCTCAAGTTAAAACTAGTATATGAATATCATATTATCTTCTTTATATCTATATATATCTATTAAAATGAATTGTATAAGTACTTAAATTTACTGTAATTTGTTGAATTATATAGACTAAAAGTTTTGATAACTTTTACACTATCAGATCGTACTAAATTATATGATAATGTTTTTGATAAATATGGTAAATTGTTGTAAATTCGTATATTATTTATACAATATATGTGTTGTTTATATTTATAAGATGAAACTTGATTGGAATAAATTAAATTCTATATTTATATATTTTTAGTTTAAGAGATTACAAATTCGCGAATATAAAATAAAAGGAAATAGTTAAAAACTTATACTATCAAATGGTCCCGGCCTAATAGTTATGGAATGTCTCAATCCCCCTAAGTTCAAGTTCAAACCCCTGATATTTAAATTACAAAGATATTAGAAAGTTAAATAATAAATAAGACAATGATGAAATAGTGAACATGTACATGATGCTAATTTGCACTGCCGACCTTACAAATAGAAACAGTGGCCAAACTGTGTTCTTTGAATGCTAGATTAAACTGCTTCTTGTTTTGTCCTGGTCACCCAAATGCTCTCTTCCTATTTGTTATGTTTCCATTATTCTCTTTTGGTATACAAAATACCAACTGCAAATAGGAAAACTCTAGGACTAGGAGTTTGTTCGTTAAACGTTTTTGGCGTGTTCTTCATCATTGATCTACCAGGGTGTACTTAAGTTGTTTATTGTATTGTTTTCTCGATGTTTTGCATCTATTTTCAGTTACTAAATTTACCTTGATTTACCATTTTCAAACATAATTTCAGGTGCCTTGCATTCTGAATACTAGTTTAACTGATATCGATCTACTAGAATTCCTTCAGCAGGTGCGACAATTTCAGTTGCCGATGTTTCTTTTACTGCCTTAAACGTCTTCAGACATTGATGTTTCACTGGCATTGCTATCTCACCTTTGCTGGGTTTTTTTCTGCATCATGTAGCTTGCTGATACTGATGGGTCATCAACTGTACCTCCATCTGTTCATCGTATCCTGAATAACAAGGCATGCAGAGGTGATCTCATCTTTTGCTAACTTGATTATATGCTGTTAACTGTGATATTAATATTACTTATTGCCTCTCCTAAAGCCTGAAGACAAAAAGGGAGAGAATAAAATAAAGGTAAACGGGCTGAGGGAGGAAATGTAACTTTTTGTTTCTAAGTTTACTTGTTGATGCGTAATGAAGGAGCAATTATGTTTGGAGACTCATTGCTGCCTTCAGAATGTTCCTTGATCGTCGAAGAGCTGAAACAGACTTCACTTTGTTTCCAGGTGAGCTGATGATAATGTGGGCCATATCTAGCTTTGTTTTCATTTGTAAAAGTTTTGTACTTCTCTTTTGTCCAGTGTGCTCATGGACGGCCCACGACTGTTCCTCTAGTTGATCTGGAGGTCTTGCATGAAACCATTTCCAAGCTTGGTTCAGATGAGCCGTGGCATAACCTACATCAGCATAAAGTTAGTTTAGGCCGCATCACACAGCGTCTAAGATCTTCAACGGGTTGACATTAGCATCCTGTGGATAGTCTGAGCATACCAGGCAGATGGCAGATGAGCTGGTGAAATGGGGTAAGTTACATCTTATGTTTTCTGGTCATCTGTGGAGTTTGTATTTACGTCATTTAGTTTTATTAGTAACATCTTTGTTTTTTTAGGGCAGAGATTAGAATTCAAACACTTGGAAATTTTAAATATCTCCGTAACTACATTGCCTAAAGGTCGTTGTTGGCCACACCTTTGACACATCCGAAGTCAGCATTTTGTTTACAGTTCTATTTTTTGTTTGATCAGGTGTTTGCAGTTCTATTAGCGGGACTTAAATTCATAAGAACTCTAATGTCGACCCGCTGTGCACACAGTTCTTAGTCACAGATAACCAGAGAAAGCCTGCTACTTTGCAATTGGTAGAACTCATTGAGCTAACAAAGTAGCAATGGACCACATTATTTGGTAATGCTCTATGATCATGTTTCCATCTGTTACCCGTAACTTCCTACGGTTTTGAGTTGTTTTCATGTTATCTACCATCAAATTGTGAATGCGGGAAGAGCCTGTTGCTAGTGTCCCTATAGATTCAGTAAAGGAGCAATACAATATTGTTTGACTCGTCAGTTTCTTCTGATTAATTTCAAATAGCTTTCCCAAACATTGGTTGAGTTAAACTTTCCAGTACAATCGTATACGTTGGCCTCTTTGTTCATTAGATGATAACACTCATCAACTGAACGTGGGACATTTGCAAGGCTTCCATCACCAAAGGTGTCCATTTTGGGGTTAAGACCTGAGTCGGGTCCTCGGATCTCGGTTTCGGGTCCATTTCTTGGATTTAGGGTTAAGGTTTTAGGGGACCGAGACCCGATCATGTTATTTATTATTATTATTATATTTTTTTTTTGGTGTAATTTTTTTTATATGCGTGGGATTTGTCTAGTGGTGAAAGGTGAGATTTTACGATTTCGATTCTTCCAATCACTAACAGCTAATTTTCTCTAAAAACAATTGTGGAAAAAAAGTCAATACACGCGTCTGTCCATCACTAAATGTAGGCTCTGTTTTGCGCAGCCTTCTAAAAATTATAATTCAATTATAAGCACCTTTTCGTCAAAAAATAACTTTTCATTTTTTCAAAAAAAATTCTTATAATCCAATTATAAGCATAAGAGGGTCTGCGCAAAACACCCTCGTAATAATGTAGATAGCAATGACTTCTATTGACATCAAAACTTCTCTTTTCAACTATTTTCAATTAATTAGCTTAAGAAACTTCTTAGCAACTTTAAGAAAGACTTGACTATCTGGAAATTCTCGTACACGGATTTTTTTTTTTTTTTTAAATACGTGAAAATGCAAATGGGCTTTAGAAATATCATAATTTGGAGTTGGAGATTAGAGGCGGGAAACATGAGTATAAATATGGGGATTCAAAAAAAAATAGAAAGAATAAATTTTTGGGATGAATCAAAAATAATTTTGAAAAAAAATTACATGTAAAAATATATTTTTTTATTTTTTTTAAAAATTTAACATATAATTTTTTTTGAAAAAAGTTTGGGGATCATGCCCTCCTATCCCCCTCCCTCCCCTTGTTCGGGACTGCACTTTGCGGCCCAATTTTTAAACCCTCCAAATTACACGTGAAGGGGCAATCCCGAAGTGTACCTTACATCTGAATTATCAAAATATCTAGTGTAGGGTTAATTACTATAAGATTAAGAACTTAAACTGGGAATGTAGAATAGAATAAAAAAAATAAAATGGAATGAAATAAAAATAAATTAAAATAAAATAAGACTAAATTATAATATAATAAAATAAAATAACAAAAAATAGAATATCTCATTTTTTTAAATTTTTTTTAACTTATTTATATTTGCTTTATTTTACTTCATTTTATTGACTTTTATTTTATTTATTTTCATTTTTCATTTACTGTTGTGCGAACAAAGAATTGAAATTTGTCCCACACGGGTTGTACAGTAGAAAGTTGATGGGTTTAAATTAGTGGACATCACATTACCTTGATATAAGGCCTTTTAGGGGTAAAACCCTGAGAACAAAATCGTGAGGACTTCGGTCCAGAACGGATAATATTATACTAGTAATGTGATGTCGGGTTGGTGTGGTGAGGGTGGACCGTGGGTTCCGGTCCCGAGATATACTTCCTCCCCGATTAGTCCCTGAATGGACGGTTATTTGAGGAATGGGCCGGTAGTCTCTCGTTTAGGGGAGGACCCCCGTTTAATGTCCCTGAATGAACAGTTGTTGGGGGTGGATCCCCACTTAGAGGGGCACCGGTGACCTTTTGTTCGCGGGGAGGAATGTTGTGCGAACAAAGAATTGAAATTTGTACCACACGGCTTGTACAATAGAAAGTTGATGGGTTTAAATAAGTGGACATCACATTACCTTGGTATAAGGCCTTTTAGGGGTAAAACCCTGAGAACAAAACCGTGAGGACTTCGGTCCAGAGCGGACAATATTATATTAGTAATGTGATGTCGGGTCGGGTCCGGAAATTAAACCTAACATTTACTTAATTCCATTCTATTTTATTTTAATATTTGATTCAAAAAAATTATTTTATATGCTTATTTAATTCAAATTTTATTTTATTTTAATCTTTAATTCAAATTTTATTGTATTTTATTTCAATTAATTTTTTTTGACTGTAAGGTGCACTCTAGAAGGGCACATTGTTGTGTAATATGGAGGATTTGAAAATAGGGGCAACATAGTGTAATTGGTATTTCTGATGCTCATTTGCATTTTCAAGTATTTTGAAAAAAAACTCTAATGTAATGGATGTCGAAATAATATTAACGGTTGAATGAGAGTTGAGGCAGAAAAAATGTAGAAGGTGAGAAATAAATTTATTTAAAATAATAATAAAAAATAGAAATTAATTATTTAAATGTCAAAAAATAATTTAAAGAATATACAATTTCCCTCCAGCTTCTCATTCACTGACGGTGACGGATCTATTAGTTTTGGATGGGTCATTTTATATTATACATACTTTTTTTTTTTTTTTAATATCGCTTTTATTTAGAAACTTGACAATTAATGCAGTATAGAAATGATATACGTATGAAGAGAATTCGTGCGCTAAACACACGAATTTTACCACCCAATTAGAAGTTGCCACGTCCAAATTCTATTCTCACAATTTTCTCTTCCCCGTCTTCTTCTTCCTCATTTCTCCAACGTTTCACAGCTAGCTCATAAGAAAAATCTCTGCATTCAACCGTTGAAGGTTCGGGCCAAAATTCGGTCACGTTTTCACCGGAGTACACCGGTTCTCAGAGAGAGAGAGAGAGAGTGTGTATGTGTACGAAGACAGTGAGGAGTGAGAAACTTATGTCTGCTATTGATGATTGATCTTGAATTTCATTTCTTGAATTGAATATACTAACACGTACGATGAATACGAATATGCCAACCCATTGCTTAGATCTCACCCAAATCCGCAAGCTTC
Organism: Pinguicula moranensis; assembly: GCA_028565015.1. Lineage (NCBI taxonomy): Eukaryota > Viridiplantae > Streptophyta > Magnoliopsida > Lamiales > Lentibulariaceae > Pinguicula > Pinguicula moranensis. The sequence continues at coordinate 2,647 of JAOWBN010225125.1, read as the reverse complement.
GACTGCTTGATTTAAGACAAACTCTTAAATTCGCAAGCGTCGGCTGCTGCGAAGTCGAAAGAACCCAGAAATTCTTCACAAAATCAAAACCCAAAACCGAAGACGTCGGCGGCACGGTAAATCAGATCTCCTATGGTTGTTCGGACTCGAAAGAACCCAGAAATTCTTCACAAAATCAAAACCCAAAACCCAGAAATTTTTCGTTGTTCGGACTCGGAGTGCAAAAGTGAGAGAAATCGGGATTAGATACTGTGTAGTGGTGGGGTTATATTTCCTGACGTGGCAATGGGTTGGCTGATGTGGCAAGTTATAATTGGACGAAAATTGTGTTTTGGCGCTATATCATTTCTCCGAGCAGATCAGATCGAATGGTCAAAATTGTGTTTTGGCGCTCAAAACAACTTATGTTTTGAAAATAGGCGCTGGCTATGATAAGAGAAATGATAAGCGCACGAAATTTTTTGTGCGCTAAATGCACGAAATTGCAACACCCAGGTGTGCCACGTCACCAAACAAAATTGAACCCTCTTTCATCTCCCTCGTCTCCTCCATGTGACCCTCTTTCACGATCTTGATTACAAAGGAAACACCGACTCATTGGGGGTGGAGCTTCTCAAGAGCCTGTTGAAGATGGCCCCAATAGAAGGTGAAGAACTCAAACTGACGGAGTTGAAAGGTGAATCACATTTCAAGGGAGGGACTCCAGAGGCATTCTTGACAGCCATTCTTGATATATCTTTCGCGTTCAAGAGGGTCGATGCGATGCTTTATATCGCCAATTTCGAGTCGGAAGTTGAACACCTGAAGAGGTCGTTTGGCATACTGGAGGTAAATGTGCTACAGTTTTCTTGGGTAAGTGGAACTCCAGGAGGGTGGATCACATGGAGGAGACGAGGGAGATTAAAGAGGATTCGATTTTGTTTGGAGACGTGACGCACCCTTATTGGGCGTTGCGATTTCGTGCGTTTAGCGCACGAAATTTTCGTGCGCTATATCATTTCTCATGATTTTAGAAAGCAGCATACTTTAAAAATATCCAACACTAATTTTATATAAATTTTAATAATCTATGATCAAAATATCCTTAATGAAAATAGATATTACCCCATCATGCTTTAAAAAAATTAGCGCATTATCTCATTAATCAAATCAAACCAAAATTACCCAGTAAATCTCGCTCGTAAGCAGGGTATGAGAAATGTGAGATGTACGTAGCCATACCCCTATCTCATAAGAGATAAGGAGACTATTTTTTTAGAAACCCCCAACTCGTAAATAAAGGCGAAAAAAGGAAATAAGTAAAATAAAAATAAATAATAACAATAACAATAACAATAAAAAAATATATAAATATGCAAAAAAATAAAATAAAAATAACAGTAGACAATACATACATAGCTAAATAAATACAAAAATATATAAATAAATAAATACCTAATTAAACAATAAATAAATAAATAAATAAATATAGTCAAATCCTCTAATCCACCCTACCTACACTTGTCTATATATCTTTAATCGTAATAAGACGTATCCAACTTGTCCTATCAGAGGTTATGTCCTCAAAGAGGTTTAATCCCGTTAAATCTAATCGAATTTGCTCATCTCACGTCCTCCCTCTCCCCCGTCTTCGTTCAACTTGGAGCCCTTCAACTCTCCTAACGGGCTCGTTGACATATCCAAATTATCTCAATCTTTACTCTCTCAGTTTGACACCGATTGATGTGATACCTAGTGCATCCCTAAAGTTTGCATTCATGATCTTATCTAATAATGTACAACCACACATCCTTCTTAACATTCACATCTCTGTCACTTCAAACTTCTGCACATGTGACAGTCTCATAACCCAACACTCTGACCCGTAGAGGATGGCCGGCCTTATAACCGTTAAAAAAAAAATTCAACTTAAGTGAAAAATTCTTATCGCATAACACTTCAGTAGCTGATCTTCGTTTTCCCTTTAACTTAAGTGAAAAATTCTTAGCGCATTATCTCATGTAGTTTGAAAATAAGCATATTAGTACTAATGATTTCAAAAAAATAGAACATTTTCCTTGCCCAAATACTAATTTTATAAAAGTTGTAAGAATTAAAATTACTTTTAAAATAAAGAGAAAGGAAAAAATGAATAATATTAAATTAAAATTAAAATAAGAAAAAATGAAATAAAAAATAAAATGAAATTGAAATAACATTAAAAAATTAAAAATAACAATAAATAACAGAAAATATATTGTTTTTTTAAATTTCAGTTCATTTTATTTAATATTATTTAATTGAGCATTATTTATTTTATTTTCAATGCTTTTTCAATAATTTTAATTAAATATTATTCAAAAATGTTTTTTATTAATTAGAATTTCAATTTTTTATTTTCTTTTTAAACATATGCATTTTACACCTTGTGAGTTTAAACACGCCTATTTTACCTTGTGTGATTTTAAATATATGCATTATATACCGCAAAACTTTTCAATCACGTATGTAGCGAGTCTAGTACACGCCGGAGTTAGGGGCCTGTTTTGCGCAGCCTTCTTAAAATTATAATTGGCTTATAAACACCTTTGTTAAAAAAATGAGTGTTTTGCGCAGCCAACCTTCTACTACTTGTTCTTATTTTAAGAAGGTAAACCTTCTAAAAAAT
>JAOWBN010225114.1:0-12946 GCA_028565015.1 Pinguicula moranensis | reverse complement strand
GGAACTAGCAGCGGTGCTTCTCAGCATAGAGTGCGAATTTCATCTGATTCATCATCATCATTCCTCCCTAACCAACATGAGCCTTTGTGACAGATACTCTCACCTTTCAGATTCAAAAAACTGTTGAGGTTCTTGCTTGTAGCATTCTCCAGAGTAGGTGTTGTAGTATTCTGTTTGAACATGAGCCTTCTAGTTGCTTTATCAAGCTTTTAGGATCGAATAGAGCTGCAGGGGGGGTTATTTGCAAAACCAGGCGAATCTGATCATCCCCCTACCGTACCATTCTTTAGGCATGGATGAGTTTGAAATCTATTCTAAATGATCTTAACTTTCATGATTTTTGTAGTCGACGATGTCCTTTCGTGAGTGAAAAATTTGATATTGTTTTCAGTTTTCCTATTAGTATTTCTTCTCGATGAAATTGAAGTTGAATTTTGCCCTTTTTGATTTACATGTAAACATTGATTTTATTTTAATTTTGCTTCTATTGGCTACTTATTTTTTAAAAAGACAGTTGACTTTAATTTTTTGTAACTTTTTAATTTTTTTTTAAAAGAATGCAGATAATACCGATACTAAACAGTGCCGGTATACAATAAACCCTCTTATTTGTTATTCATTGAAAATATCTTTTCAGGGGACATTTAGCAAATATTGATAAGCAATTTTGACAACTTTTTAATGCAAGTTTGCAATCCCTGACTCCCACATACTCTGTAATCCATTTTGTATGTCTCTCTTCACAGCAAACTAGACTTTGGAATAATCAACCCCGAATCCAAATTTGTCCCTTATTAGTTTTTTGGTATTATTCAAAATTATCAAATAATAATTCACAAGTAAGAATGGCAGTATGTTAAAATGGGTGATGGTACTTGGATTTTCTTGACTTGCCCTTAAGGTGAACAAAGAAATCGTCAGTTATTTGGTTAACTGAAAATCGATGGTTAATTTAACTGAATAAAAATAGAATTTTGGTTATTCAATTATTTGGTTCAGTTTCGATTACGATTTTCATAACAAAAAAATTTAGGTTCGGTTTCAGTTATAACGTGCTTAGCAATAATATCAACTGCATAGTAGTTAAGAGTCAGTTTTGAAATCTGTTCGGCTCAGGTTCGAATCATTCTCTCAACAAATTGATCATCATTTTAGTTCTATTTTGTCAAATATAGAAAAAACACGAGATAAGCGTGGATCAAATCTCAATCCTTAAAATTCGGCGCTTTATTTATGTAATTTCACTCGTTGCATATATAATTCGTACAAAATAAAATAAATAAATAAGATATATAAAAAACTATTCGATTAACCGAATAATTAAAAAAAATTTATTATTCAATTATTCGGTTCAATTTCGATTATGAAAAACCCTAACCGAAAATCACCCTACTTAGTCCTATTAACTAGAAGAGTCAAACCCCACAAAATTCCTCGTCAATTTACGATGGCATATATTCACAGCGGCCTAATAGCAAGTATATTGACCCTTATATCCATAATTGCCCACTTACAATCAATTTCCTGAAATTTACCTGTTTGGGGACCAGGCACAGTTGTCTGGTGGGCCATCATATTGACACAAGGCTATCCACCTCCTTCTATGTAAATGCGTTCTCTCTTTTAGTGTGAATGATGTAAACCAAACCAAACATACCCAGTAAATCTCACACTTAATAGAATTTGGGGAGAGTGAGATATACGCAATCATATCCCTAACCACAAGAGATTTAGCGTGAATGCTGTGATATCTAAAAATAATCTACAAGTATTCTTGGGCAGACAGGGAACATTGCATGCCATGTAATGAATATATGCATGATTATACCCATTTAAAAAATAACACCATATGAACTTTGATAGCTGGAGATGGCAACCAAATAGAGATAATCAGGTATACACGGTGAAGTCAATATATACTGTACTAACATACTTTATTGGTTTTTCTTTGATGGAACATGAAGGACTAGCGGCAAGTTGGAGTAGGAACTCACCAAGACATATTCAGGCTTTCGTATGGCGGTTGAACCAGGAGAGGATTGCCTTTTTTGATAAATTATAGACCAGACGAGTGCTCATGGCTCAATTACCAGTGCTAGGTTGCGCATTTTATCATCAACATGAAGAATCCCTGCAACATATATTTTTTGAATGCAGCAACATATACAAAATTTGGCAAAAAATTGTACAGTTGGCTCGTATATGAGCATGTGGGAAGTAATAAACCACAACAACACTATATGCTTCATATAGGCATGATCAAACGAAAGCAGTGGTGTAAAGTATGGAAATCCACTTGGCAGAGTCTACTGTGGGGCATCTGGAAAGCGAGGAACAATTATGTATTTAGAGGAACTCCACTTTGCACGGATTCAATCCTGGAATACTCAAAAGTGTCCACCAGGATTTGGGCCACAATCCTGGAATACTCAAAAGTATCCACCTAGATTTGGGCCAATACATATAATAAATTAGAAATCGGGTTGGTACTAGCAGATTGGCTTCAGAACCCGCAACTATGTACTCGATTTACATAGGCTTTTACTTTAATAAAATTAATTTTTCAGATAAAAAAAAACACCATATGAACTTTGAAAATGAAGAAAACTTAACATAAATTACTTTTATGCTTTTGGTTGTAAATGCTTTGTGTTGAATAATAACAAGGATTAGTTTAGAAAATTTGATGCTAAATCTAATGAGGGAATTTCTCCAGGGTACTCTTCAAAGCCTACAGGATATACAATAAAAGAACATTGGTTGTAGAAGAGTCAATGCATGTAGTATTTGATTAATCCAACTTGAACAAGATATTAACCCTTGATAATGTTGATGATGTTGAAGAAACCATGCAAGATTTTTAGAATTGAATGATGAGAATAAGGAAGATACACACTTGAAATAAACTGATCAAAAGGATCAAGAATCTCAAGATACAAATTTCCTTAAAGAGTAGGAAGCTGTTAAAGATCATCTCATGAAACAAATCATTGGTGGCTCCAGTCAAGGAATTAAAACAAGGTCCTCAACTAAGAATGATGTGGATACTCTAGCTTTAATATCACAACTTGAACCTAAAAATTTTTAAGAAGCAAAAAATAAAGAAAGTTGGATTAATACCATGAAGCAAGAGTTGAGTCAATTTGATAAAAATGAAGTATGGAGTTTAGTTTCAAAACCTAGAGACCATTCAATCATTGGAAGAAAGTGATATTTAGGAACAAAATGGATGAATTAGGAAATGTAATTAGAAATAAGGTACCATAGTTGCTCAGCGATATAATCAACTAGAAGGAATAGGTTATGAAGAAACATATGCACCCGTAACAAGACTAGAAGTTATTCGCATGCTATTGGAATTTAGAAGCCATTCACATGCTATTGGGATTTGCATCTCACAAGAAATTTAAACTATACCAAATGGATGTAAAAAGAGCTTTTATTGATGAGGAAGTTTATGTGAAATAACCCCAGGTTTTGAGAATACAAAACATCTTAATCATGTATTCAAACTAACAAAAGCTTTGTATACTCTAAAGCAAGCTCCTAGAGCTTGCTATGAATGATTAAGCAACTTTCTTATTCATAATAAATTTGAAAGAGGAAAGATAGATACAACACTCGTCACCAAAACTAAAAATAATAACTTGTTGTTAGTGCAAATATACGTTGATGATATTATCTTTGGTTCAACAAATGAAGAGATATGTGAAAGCTATTCTACTTGCATGACTAATGAGTTTGAGATGAGTTTTATGGGAGAACTAACCTATTTCCTATGTCTTCAATTGAAGAAAACTAAAAATGGAATATTTATAAGTAATAATACATAAAAGATCTAGTCAAAATATTTGAAATGGAGAATAGTAAGAAACTAAGAACTCCTATGTACACATCAACAAAGTTTAATCAAGATGACAAGGAAAGAAAGTAGGCCAAACCAAATATAGAGCTACGTTAGGTTAACTTCTATATCTCATTGCACGTAGAACTAATATTATGCTAAGTGTGTGCCTGTGTGTTCAGTATCAATCATGTCCTAAAGAATCTCACCAAACTGCTACTAAAAGAATCTTGAGATACTTAGGTGGAACCATGAACTCAGGTCTGTTCTACAAAAATTGTGATGATTTTGACCTGCTAGGATACTCACATGCAGATTACGTTGCATTATCCACAATTGAAACTGAATATGTAACCTTAGGAAACCGCTTCCCTCGAATCATTTGGATCAAACAACAACTAGAAGATTCTGACATCCATTACTCAAATGGTCCTATAAAATGTGATAATACTAGTACAATCAACTTAACTCAAAATCCAATTCAACACTTTAGAACTAAACACATTGAAATAAAATATCCTTTCTTAAGAGATCATGTTCAAAAGAGAGACGTAGTTTTGAGTTCATAAACTCTGAAAATCAACTAGCAGACATCTTCACTAAACCTCTAGGAGAGAGCCAATTTTGATTCATAAGAAATGAATGGGGAATGTTGAATCTTTGCGATTGATTCAGGAATGTGTTGATGCATATCTTTGTTTGGTTATGATAATTCATGATTATGTACTTCTCTAGGGGGCTATGTGACTGTCAATTTATGATGTTGTGGCATATGCGTGACAACATGAAGTTTTTACCTCTTATGAAACTAAGCAACACACTTCAAATATGCTCAAATGAGATGACTCTCTTTTAAAAGAGAAAAAAACTTTTCAAATTATTTAGGCACTGTCAAAATGAGTCAACACTTCCTTTAAAATGAGCAAACTCTTTGAAATTTGCCTATCCTTTGTTGAAATGAGTCAACACCTATTTTCAAATGAGAAAACTCTTTCAAATTGTTTAGCCATGGTCTAAATGAGTCGGCACTTATTTTCAAAATGAGTCAACTTAACTATTTGTCACGCCACATTAAACCTAGGGTTCAGCACACAAGAGAGGGCACATCATTAAATGTGTTAGCTCTATGATGCATTTTGGCAGACTATAAATAGTCTTTAAAGAAGAGAGTCAACACTGCTTTCAAATTCACTCAGCACTCTCTCTCTCTCTCCAAACACTGTAGAGTTTCGTCACTCTAATCTGCGTTACCCTGACAACTTGCGACATTCTACATTTCCAAAATTGTTGGGTCTAAGCAAAAATCGATCATTGCTGCAAACGTTTCTGCAAAATTCTCCAAGCTACCGTACGGCACGAGTTCTTCCTCGTCTGCCTCTGATTGATCTAAGCTTTACTTTAAGGATTCCAACGCTAAAGAAAGGTATGGGTTAGACTTTAGATTTCACACTGTTCTACTTGGTCAAGGATTAGATTTAAAATTCTTTTGAAAGAGTGGTTTGGATGTCGAAGGAATATTGATTTGAATGGGTTGGATAAATATTACTATGAGAGGACCTTTCTATCCCGTGCTTGTGCAACATTCTTATACAAATCTTACCTGTTATCACCGAACAACTCAAGTTAGTTGGGTAAAGGAAAGCAAATTACACTTGATAGAGACACCTTTAATACCGTGTTAAAAACCATTTGGGAGAGGTGGAATGTTCTTATTGTAGCCCCTGGGTCTTGCCCAACCGTGTTACTGTTATTGACATGCTATGTGTTGTGATGGATGATAACAAGCTAACTGATGAAAGAAAGACTAATGCTAGTGAATTACTAGTGCTAAGCCGATTGCTCCACCACATGCGCGCCTCCACTATTCATCCGCGCATTGTAAAATTTGAGAATATGGCTTTTGGTGAAGTCACCCTACTTTGGTGTTTGTTAACTGGAATCAAGTGCAGTCTTTGGAATGTAATTGTTGATCATATAATGAATACTGTCAAAGCGTCGAATGCAACAAAACAGGCAAGGAGAAATCTCCCGTATGGTATGCTCTTGACCAAAATCTTTCCGAATCTAAGAATTAGTCTGACAAATGAGGAAATGGTTACTCCAAAGCTAAACTTTGAGTAAAGCTTATGGGATTTAAGTTGAACTCAGATGCTAAATGAAAGAGATCCACTCAGCCTACACCTAAGTCTCCCGCACCTTCATCCAGAAAACTTGAAAGCAATGTTGGCTCTCTTCTTGAAAGATGGACTGAGATGGAAAGTGGATTTTGTTAAATCTAGAATTGATTTTGATAACATTTCACACACTAAATATTATTAATCAAGTTTGAACCCTTGCCAAGTCTAACATTTGGTTTATTATTTGAAAGGTTGATGTGAGTTCATTGTGCTGAGGCTACTATGAAATCATTCTAACTTCTTTATTTATTATTCAAGCGAGTGGAACTCACATTAATGGAAACCGGACTTCGAGTCTATTACGATAGATTATTCTAGGAAGTCTAAGTTTATGTTGGGGTTAAAGCTTATTATTGGAAGAGATGAAAATCTAAGTTCTATTATTTGCTTCTGCCATGAGGTATCAATCCATTATTTGGAAGAGCTTACACCCAGAGGAAGTTTTCACTGCTGTCGCGTTGAGTCGACTCTTTGGGACAAAGGTGTCAGCACATGATGAATAGTAAACAAAAATCGAATGCGCGATTTGAATTTTAAGTAACGAGTATTTTTTTTTTTTTTTTGGGGGGGGACTTACTATTTGAGAAGAGACATGTGTGATGAAACTTACAGAGGAAGCTTTGACCATCAACTACTTATTTAAGCCAACGATCATTCTTTTCTGTAAACAATCACTACTCTCAAGCAATTCTCTCAAGCAAGCATCATCATGAAGTTATTGGTTAGATATCTCTTAACCAAGATCTACAATTCTCTCAAGCAAGCATCATCATTTCTTGAATTCAAGAAGCTAGATCTTAATCTTCTATAAAAAAGCATTCTCACTTGATATATCGCCTCCCTTTTTCTTGTGTGAGAAATCAGAAAACACCATTCTAAGGGAAGTTGTTAAGGATTGTTCCAAGGGTAGTTTTCACTTGTATTTGTATGAGCTCGTGATGAGCTTGGTACAGTCAGTTAGCACTCATGAAGCTAGTGGTTTGAGATCGGTTTGGAGCTTGTTGCAAAGTTTATTATAGCACTCAGAAGCTAGAAGGTTGAGCTCATTTTGGAGCTTGTTGTAAAGGTAGTTATAGCACCCCAAAAGCTAGAAGGTTGAGCTCGGTCTGGAGCTTGTTGTGAAGGTTGTTATAGCACGCAAAAGTTAGAGGTTGAGCTCGGTTTGGATCTTAGTGTAACGGTTTGGCTAGCACCCGTAAGTTAGTGTCAAGGTCTCAAGTTGTTGAGAAAAATTTCCAATGGGAGAATCTTTGGTGGTGAAAGTAGGCACGATTCACCAAACCATCTACAAATCTTAGCGTGATACCTTTAATTTCTGCATTTACTTTACCATACTTGGATTTTCTAGTTATATTGTGTAATAGAACTTTTAAATTGAAAGAATTAACAAGATAATTACAAAAGAATTAAAAACAAACAATTCACCACGTCCCCATCTTGGAAGTAACTTATTGGTGTTTCAATTGGTATTAGAGCGTCGTTTATCTATTATCGACTTAACCATCTAAATACTACGATCATCTAACCCACTATGTCTAATTATATTAAAGGGCAATCCACTAATAGACCTCCTTTCATTAATGGTGAGAACTAAGGATATTGGAAAGGTAGAATGATGATATATACTCAATTGGTAACTTTGGAATATTATACTTAATGGTCCTAGAATGCCTAAGGATAAGGATGGGAAATTGAAGCCCAAAGATTTGTCGCAGGAAAATGACTTTAGGATTATGTCTTTAAATGCTACAGCCGTGAATATTCTTCATTGTGCACTAAATCCAACTGAGTTTAATGGAGTACAAGGATGTAACATGGCTAAAGAGATATGGGAAAAGTTAGTGGTAACACATGAAGGAACAAACCAAGTTAAAGAAGAAAAGATAAATATGCTCACACATAACTATGAACTTTTTATCATGGAGTCAAATGAGTCTATTTCTTATGTTTAATAGATTTATTAATATTGTAAATGGTTTGAAATACTTGGGAAAAGTTCTCTCTAATGATGATCTTGTGAGAAAGATTCTTAAATCTCTTCCTAACTCTTGGGGCAAAGGTGACGGCTATTCTAGAATCCAAGAACTTAAAGACATTGTACATTGCTCCTGGGGAACCTAATGATGCACGAGATAACTTTCCTACATAGAGAAGAGGTGGACACAAAAGAAAAGAAAAATCTATCTCTCAAGGCGACCACATCAACTCAAAGTGGAGTCTCCTCTAGTTATAAAGAGAATGGAGAGTAAATAGCAATGATTGCTAGAAGGGCAAGAAAATTCTTTACAAAGAGCAAGTTTGACGGCAAAAAGAAGAATAAAGAGACAGATAATTTGCTTCAAATGCAACAAACCGGGACACATAAAAATGGATTTTCCATTGCTCAAATCTTCAAAAATTAAAGAGAAAAATAAAAAACCTGCATGGCCACTCGTGGTAAAAGCGATGGGAATGATTCGGATGATGAAAAAGAGGTAGCAAACTTATGTCTCATGGCAAAAGATGATGAAGATGACCTCTTTGGAAATGATGATAAAAATGAGGCATGCGTTGATGACCCTCTCTCTTTTGATGGCATGATGCATTTCATGAACAAGAATTGTTTCTAGAAAAAGTCAATTTAAAATATGTAGCATTAAAACGTGAATTCAAGAAAATATGTAAGGAATGTAGTGACTTGAAAAATGAGTCTAAGGAGCATCTAAAGCAAGAAACGTTGAAAGAGCCAACAGTTGAGAATGAAAAGCTTTTAAAGGGAAAATAAACTATTACATTCCGATCTTAACGCCTTCACTAACAGTACCAAAATGTTGGATCTTTTATTGGGATCACAAAGGTGTGATAAATCTAAAAGTGGTTTAGGCTATGATGAAGCTAATGAATCCTTTGCTTTAAAGAAAAGCTCTACAAAATCAACATTTTTGAAAACATCTTGTCCTACATGTTTGAGTTTGGATGATCATAGCAAAGTGTTCAATCTAGTGGATTCTTCTAATATCCAAGATCCAAACGATATGGTCAAGGAAAGACCAAGTAAAATTTCTTGTCACTAACACTCGTTGACCCGAGAAAATATCGGTACCAAAATCAATATGTGCTTTATGATATAGGTATGTTTGAGATCCGAAAAATCAAGAGATAGGTGGATCCTTGATAGTGGATGATCCAAACACATGACCGGAAACAAAAGTCTTCTCAAGCATCTTGAGATTAAAAGTAATGGACAACTGAGGCACTGTTTTGCGCAACCTTCTTAAAATTATAATTCAATTATAAGCACCTTTTTTCAAAAAATAACTCTTCATTTTTTCAAAAAAAGTTCTTATAATCCAATTATAAGGATAAGAGTGTCTGCGCAAAACACCCCCTAACTCTACGGGGATTCGAATGACACAAGAACTAAATATCCCTAATTAACCTTTTTAAAAATGATCATCATCACAAACAAAATCTTCCAGTCTCATTGTAGTTGTAGCCATTCTCATCGTCCTCCATTTCAAAATCTGCTGTGCTGTTGTACGCATGCTTTTTCTGCAGCCAGTTCAGCAGCTACTTTTTCTGCCTGCTCCTGCAAGTTTGGAAAGAGAAACAGTTTTCAAAGCTCCGTCATAATACAACAGAGAGAAGTTGTTCAAAATGGCAGGTATCAGTTTTTGTTTCAATACTTCAAGGTATTCTTTGTTCATTTCCTTCCAGATGATCTTCTTTAGTTGCTTCTCTTCCTCATTATGAAGATAGAAATTGACCTGCAGAGTTAATGCTGGATGAGTCGGACGAATGGGATAGCAAAAAGAAATTTGAATCCAGAAAATAGGATACAAAGGGCCGAAAACAGGATAAAAGATGTGGAGGTACTGAGAACCAAGAACCAAGTGCCAGTGTCCACCATGTGGACTGTGGAGGTACTGAGAAAACAAAAGGGTCGAGAATAGGATAAAGATGTTTATATCCATTATAATTCTTCCCTCCCATCTGATAGGTAGGAGACTGGATTTCTTAATAATATGTAAAAGCATAGTTATCACACAAAAAAGCATGGCAGAAAAAGTTAACCTCAGTGTCATCAATGTCGGATAAATTCTCGGATTCTGCAAAAGTAGCATCATCAGCTGCATGCATCTTTTCATTGCTAGAATAAAGCAAGGTTTCATTTTGCAAGGTAGCATCTGCAACGATAATTTGACATCAGGGCTTCTTCAAACATTATGACAATTGGGGTTCTGAGATCCATGCAACAAATGGAGATATAAGGTCTACCTGTCGAAGAAGATTCGGCTCATTGTAAAGCTTCATTTTCACTGGTATTCTTGATGCTCTTTTGTGTGTCAGACTGATGAATATTGGTAGAATGAAAAAAAGGTACACCATCAGAAAGAGATGAAGCCTTTGTACATAAGTACATGCATAACTAGCAACAGCATAAAATTAGAAAGTTATAGAGCAAACGATTTAGTTGCAAGGATTTACCAACAACGAGTTTTCACCAAAACAAATTGTCTTCTGCAGAGCTTCTTCTTGAAAAGAGCATGAAGATGGTTGATTTTAAAAATACTTGATGGAGAATAAGAAGTTACATTTAAAAGGTTGTTGTTCTTGTCTCCTTCAAGGACAGGCAATGTGGAGAAATTGAGGCTTGTCAAGCTCCCCAATTTGGCTTCCTTTACCCTCATCCTTTCCATCTCTGCTCGCTGAAAAGCTGGAAGCTCAGACCCGCCTTCTAGCCCACCAGAAAGTTTAATGAACTGTAGCAAGTAGCATAAGCACCACAGAGATATAGCTGTAACCACAAACAATGTGAAAGGCTCAAAATTTACCTCCTCATAGCAGCTTTGACAGAGATCATGAGCGAAGGGAGGCCCACCAATACCATGCCCACATAGAACTTCGGTAATCCCAGAAGCCTTTCCCCCTTTATCAATTGATAACATTTTTCGCTCTTCTATTTCGAGGTCCTCAGCTTTCATCTTGAACTCCTCAAGCTAGATGGAAATGATAACCTTTTAGTTAGAATGTTGATAAAGAATCATAATTTCCAAACCCCTGTAGCAAAATTGAAGTGGTATGTTTCCAAGCAAATTTCTGGATTTTTCACTAAGCTCTGATCAGCTAAATACATTACAGCACCTCAAGCATTATAGTGAAGTCGCACAAACATAAGTTATTTCAAGAGCAAAGCCCTCGAGCACCGTCCACTGATAGTACTTATTAGCAACCGGCAAGTACAATAACCTGGTCGAAATGACAGACAAACACATCCTTCCTACCTTAAATTACAGCATAATAATCCAGATGTTTTCAAATCCGTATTACAATATGATTCCAATAAGAACGTACCGTCATACCTCCTGAGTTCGTATTCTCAAATTCAATCAACCGCTTTGTCAGTGTCGCTTCACAAATATGGACAACCTTGATCTGATGAAAAATCTGATTTGTACGTTCAATAAAGCTCGTGGTGGTAGAATTCAGCAAAAGAATACACATCAAAAATATTCTCAACGGAAGCAGGAAACTAAAAGCACAATATAGTACTGTTTTGCTTAAGTTATTTTCAACAACAACAATAAGCAAGTTTTAATTTGTCGAGACACTCAATGAAGAAAGTAGATATTCACGAGAACTATCAGCCTGACTCATGGATTCGCAAGTTTACTGTAACAAAGATTGGCGTGAAAAGCATTTCATAACTCCACCATTGAATCAACTTTAAACACAGTCTTAGAATTCTTCACTAGATACTCATATGTTAATTGATGCTCCAGCCACTTGTTTTTCATGCAAAAATAAAGAACATAACCATGCTGCACCGGTGCACCCAGTGCTTGATACTTCAAGTAAAACGAGACATGAAACATAACGATAGAATAAACTCAGAACTGACATAGCACCAGGATGACTTATACCTAAGTCAATTTTAACAATCTAATGATTGAGTCAACAACAACTAAAAGCAAACCTGCCCGTAGGAGTTTTTGACAAACGTGGCCTCCTCTGAGAAGTTATCCTCATACAAGACTTTACCACAAAGCGGTCAACATCTATATAGGAGTGAAAAGCATAAAGTCTCCACCAGTTAACAAAGTAGTTTTGCACACTAAATTATTCGTTGCCAGAGATCCCTTCGGTGAAAGAAGGCTCAAACTCAGCACAAGTACAAAAAATTATTGTTCGTTGTGACAATGAATGAGAAATAAAGATTGAGATTAGAATGCCTTACGCTTTGCCACCCACAAGATCAGTTCGACCAATTTGTTTTCCACATGTACTACACCAAACCATACTCGAAAACACCTAAACTAAATCAAGTTCAAAGATTTAAAAAGCAACAATGGGCGAAAGAAAATTGTTGATTAGAAAAGAAATAATTTTACCAAGTAGAAGTTTGGCTCTGCGGTCTGCTCAATAATTTCACTTATGCATGCACCACTCGTGGCTTGTTCTTATTTTCAATTAGATATAAAACAAAAACGTTTTGAACACAAAACAATATTAATTCATGCAGGAAAATTGAAAATACAAGTTTTGCAACAAATTGGCGGACATACATGTGCGCCATTCAGTACAAACTACAAAATTGTAAGACACTGCTGGAGATTTTACCTGTAGTTGAGGGACTGGAGTGGAGTATGGCGCCGGTAAAGGGAGAGACAGCTCGAGAATTGAGCAGCTCAAAAACGCGAGCTTTTATAGAGAATAAATAAACGGCTAAGCAGGGTTTTTATTTTTATGGGTATAATAATAATTGACTAGTTTTTGAGGGGTTTATTGTCCTTTCAAAACATTTACATATTTTGTGGCATTCTTCTTATTGAAAAAATGAATTAGCCCATTTTTTACTTTATTTCCAGTTTTTTTTTGATAAAGTTATTGCATAAATAAAATGATATCCCGTTAATGGCCGGAAAGCCAGTACAGAAATTACTAC
>JAOWBN010225103.1:0-12947 GCA_028565015.1 Pinguicula moranensis | reverse complement strand
TCGACATGCTTAGCTTCAAAGAGATCATATGCGATCAATTTTGTGCTAGTGGATGCTTCTAGATCTCATGGGCAAAATATTTTCTCAGTTTATATAGTATGTGTGATTTCTAGATCACGAAAATAGTCCAGTAAGCTTTGCATCAAACATAAAAAGTTGTGCAAAGAATAAAATTATTCAATTCTGATTTTTCGTAGGCTGATTAATTTTTATCATACATTAAGGGTCATAGCTAATTTCTGACATATGCTACTCTGATAACACTTGTTAGATTTATTATCAATCTAATACCGGATCTTCATGTGAAGAAATTAGAATGCAAATCAAATTGCAAACTGAAAGTGAAAACATATCAGAATTCATCGTCATTGATTCTTTGAAGTTGCAATTGATTCTCAGGCGGCAGAGTGCCAAACAGGAATGGGGTTCGCACTCAAATGATTCGCGATGCAGCACAAAAAGGACATATGCAGAACGACGGGACAACCAGACTTGCAAACAACATCAGCGAGGTGGATGGAGACAATCTGGTACAACTTGATATAGAAACACGGTGATGCAGCAACAAACACAAAACTAATTGACCATGATAACCAACCAAGAAAGTAAAATGGGAATAAGGAGAAGGGAACCATAAGATCACCATGAGATGTAAATGACAAAACAACACATCTAAAAAAAAAAGAAGTCTAGAATTCGGAAGAAATGCCCAAAGACGAGCACAATCATCTTGACATGTGTGGTGTCCCCATAGCAGAAGGAAGATTGACCACTTGCACTAAAATGTGATACGACCCATCTGTCATAGACTAAAAAGATGTGCAAGAAACACCATTCTTGACTAGTGTTCAGCATTAGCAAAATTCTACCTAAACCAGAATTCTGGAAAAGGGAGCTATAAATACCCAAGAATATGACATAGCACAAAGATCAAAAAGAAAAGAGCTATTAGTAGAAACTAGCATGGAACATATTAGACCTTTTTTCAAGCGTGACTGGAAGTAAATTATCATTAAAACCATGTTCACCTTCATACTTACTAAAGAACCAAGGATAATGGAGTAGATAGGAAGGAATAGCACAAAGTAACGAATCCAACAAAATCTGAAAAAGACATCTCCTAGAAAAATTCATTCAAGCAGTAGCAGAGAAAGTAAGACATCATCACTAATAATCATTGGAGGATGAGAGAAGCAATGTGTGTACTAGAAACGATATTCCTATAAAATCACAATTTACAGCAACCCAAAGTCGCATGCATTAAGGAAAGGGATTTCCTTTTTTTTGTTTAGGAAATCGCAATTCACAAAAACAAAAAATTGCATGCATTAAGAAAATTCTTATGATTGCAAATTGATTCTCAAAAGGAAATAAATTCAGTGAATTTAAATTGATTCTTAGCATGCCAAGTGCAAATTCTCAACAATTCCTATAAATTCACAGATTCAAAGCAATCCATATTTTCTTATGAACTCACAACATATATTATGTCTATGACTTTGCAGTGATAGAATTATTAAAATAAACATTCAATTGGCAGCACTTGAAACACTACGGATTCCATCAGAATTTTCAAACAACTTCTGATAAAAATATTCAACAGAACTCAAGTTGTGTGAATCCAATTCTTTGTCCGTAAACAGCCATTCATAATTCATGAATGAGTTAATAAATCAAAATTTCAATATGTTGAAACCTCCATGTCAACCGAATTCAACCCAACAACAAAAAAAACAAAATCAAAAGTTCAATATTATAGATCCTAATTTCTGACATATGATACTCTTATACTACTTTTTAGATTTTCGTCAATTTGAGGCCTGGATTTCATATGAAGAAATTAGAACACAAATCATGCTGCAAACTGAAAGCGGAAGGATACCGGAATTCATTGTTTTTTATCTTGCCAAAGTTCTTGGAGCAGAAGCACTGGCAATGATCTTCCACAAGCCAAATGCCAGAGAATCTGGAGAAGAGCAACTCGTGCTGATAACGTGTTGTAAACTAAAAGATCTGCAGAGAAGTAAAAGAGAGGAGATTATGGTTTAGAGATGTTACCCATCTATTTTTGCTCTTGCTTCTCATACTACTTCTTTTATTTTATTTAAGAAGTTTGAGTATTTGTGGATTTAACTGTTTTATGATATTTTTTAAATAATAGTATTGAAAATTTCAAAACCAAAAACATAAATATTCGGACTCCAAATTTGAATATAAATATTCGAACTTTAGATAGTTTGAAACATAAGATAGGGACAAACAGAATGATGGTATAAAAGTAAAATCGCATAGGTAAGTCACCAAACCCTAGTGTAATCCTGTTACGATCGTGGAAATACCGAACGAGAAATTGCAGTAATCTCCTCAGAAGCATGGACGTTACCAAATAGGAATGAGCACCTAATCCCTGAATGTTCCTAGACCTGACCACGAGAAGGGTTTTCTACATGCCTGACACCAAACGGACCCATAGTGACAACTTTATCCTTCAATGAGTTTCTCCCACATTCATTCCTCACCGTAGGTTGTTGCTGGTTCATGACTTGCTAGGCATCTTCATTGTCAACTTATCAGAGTCCGGTGAAGAGTTTGGTACACAACTTAGCACTAGCAAGATCATCATCATATCAATTTGTGGGATCAAATCTAGTCCAATGTCCTGACTATCACCTTATCAATTGTTGTTTGTGGATTGGTATATAGCTCCTTTGGATCTAGACTGTCCATTGGTATTATCCTAGCAGTAGGGAAAAATGTGGAGTACTCTTTCTGGAGACCAGCACATCTCTGTCTTAGATAGACCTTGGTCTTGTTTTTTAATCTGAAAACTGAAGACATATCAGTGGTTGTGCCATCCAATCTGTTACAGAGTAGGGAAACCTTGTTGTTGTTCTTTTTGCTCTTATCCATAGCAGGTGTTTCTTTGGATCACATGAGATATACTCTGTGAGTTTATCTATGTGGCTGTAAAGTGGGATCTATTTCTAACTTTCCAGATCTGCCATATCATTGCTATCCAGATTGATTTTCATGCTTCAATATTGGTCCTGGCGGTTTAACTTCTACAAACCTCTGAAGTGTTGATACTTGTAGTTTAGTGGGAGGTTCCGGATTATGTTGTAGCAGCAACCATTCTTGAATTACCTGCCAAACAGAAAACGTTACTGGACACGTGCTAAATATATGCTTTATTGTTTCCTGACCTGCTTGACACATAGGACAACTGACTTCCTGCTCCTTCGGTATAATGTGTCTCCTCTGCAGGTAGCTTGTTGACTTGCCTTCCACACTAAGATCATTTCTTTTTTGGTGAGTATTTGTTCTAGATGGTTTTATGCTTCTTTTCTTCTTCCATTGTGTACTCATTTGGTGCTGTTGCAGTTAGGAGTTTGTAAGCTTCCTTCACTGTGTACTTCCCACTGTTGTTTCCTTAAAAAGTGTAGTGGTTTTCACTTGCCATCCTTGGGATTTTGTCTTGCAAGAGATAAAGTAAATTGTTTAGATCAATGATTTGATGGTCTCTTAAGGCTCTTCTCCAGGTTAGTGTCCAGGTCAATTCTCCATTCTCCCATTTTCCTGCCTCTGCTATAGATATGTTTATGTTGCATTTTAACCTACATAATCTTGTGTGACTTTCTGCCAGAGAAGTGTTGTTGCACCATTTGTCTTGCTAGAGTCTAATTTCTATTCCACAACCTATCCTGATCTTTGCTTGTTGGCTGAACTAGTTGTCACTTAAGTTTACTGTAGCTCATTCAACTACCTAGAAGTATATCTATTACCTCTTCTTCTTCCTCTCTGCCTTTGGGGATGTACTTATGATTTTTTTTTTCAACTGACAGAGTTCCCCATCTTTCAGCAAACCATCCAGTCCATATTTTGATCGTAGAATGTCCATAGCCAAATTTTTCTCACCTGATAAGATTCTCACCACTTACCAATCATGGGACTGTTGAAATTTTCAATGTTGCGTATTCGAAGTTCACCCTTATCTATTGGTGAGGCAATCTTTTTCCATGAGATACAACGCACTCTTCTTTTTTCTTTTGTGTTATCCCAGAAGAAGTCTCTCTAGATAGTTGTAAGTTTCTTGAGAACTGAAGGAGGGGCTTTATAAAAGGTTAGGTAATGAGATGGTAGAGCTGCCAAAACTAAGTTTATCATCACCAATTTCCCTCCTGCAGATAAATGCTCGTGGTTCCATGTACTCAGTGTCCTACTGACCTTTTCCAGAACTGGTTTCCAAGTTGTTTTGCAATGGTGGTTTGCACCCACTGGTAAACCAAGATATTTTAGAGGTAAGACCCTTATTGAGCATCCCACATAAGTGGCTATTTCAGTTAGTGTTTCTTCAAGCATGTTGATGCCTAGCAGGTGGCTTTTGTTGTAGTTGATTCGTAGACCAGAAATCAGCTCAAAGTTTTGGAGGATGACCTTGTATGTCTTGATAGTATTCAGGGGTGTTCGTTCGGAATTCGGAATTCGAAAATAGCAATTTCCGTTCTATCCAAAATTATTTCGGAAATGGAATCTGATTTTCGATCCGATCCATATTTTATTTTGGAATTTGAAATTCGGAAATCGGTTCGAAAATTAGAAATTTGGAATTTCCGAACAATAATAAAAATAAAAATAAAAAATTTTGAAATTAAAAAATATTTCAGAAAATTAGAAAAAATATTTCGGAAATTCAAAAATATTTCGAAAATTCGGAAATATTTTGGAAATTCGGATTTTTCTTTCAAAAAGTTTGAAAATTCAGAAATTCGGAAATTCACCCTGTATTTCCGATCCGATTCGAAATATAATTCGGAACTGAAATCATATTTCGATCCGATCCGAATTCGAAATTTGGATCGGATCAAAATTCGAAATTCGAAAAATTTCGAAAATCGGAATTTCCGAATTCCGATTTCCATATGCACACCCCTAATAGTATTCCAAGAAGCCTGCCCAAAAACTAATGTGTCATCAACAAAATGTAGATGAGATAAGGGTACCTTACCTCTGACAATTTATGGAACTCTGAGTGTATTCAGTTCTGCAGCTTTGTTAATCATGACAGACAACCCCTCAGCGGCCAACATGAATAAAAATTGGGATAATGGACCCCCTTGTCTTAGGCCTTTTTTTTGAAAGAATTCTCCAGTAGGATTACCATTAACAAGGACGGATGTTGAGGCATATTCCTGTAGTTCCTTGATCCACCAGATCTAGCTATTTGGAAACCCCATTTTTTTCATCACCTCCTACAAGGTAACTCCAGTTGATGGTGTCAAATTTTTTCTCAAAGTTCACCTTGAGAACTATAGCCTACTTTTTCAGTTTCTTCATCTCATCAATGGACTCATTAGCAATCAATATCCCACCAAGGAGCTTCCTTCCTCTGATGAATGCCATTTGAGTATCTGACATCACTTTTTCCATGGTTGTGATAATCCTATTAATAAGGACCTTGGATATGATTCTTGGCATGGATCCAATTAGAGTAATAGGGCCTATAGTCTTGGACTGTCATAGTGATGTGAACCTAACCAACTTATAACTAAACTCAATAAGAATATTGGTGGTTCAAAACAAAGGACCAAAAATTGACAAACTTGTTGAGAATTTGACACAACACCTATAAGGAAGTATGAATCGAACCTACAAAGTTTATGGAAAGGAATTCGCTACTTGAAGAATCCTATCGAAAAATTAGTTTCAATCAAATCCCAAAAGATAAGAATTCATAAAACCGACTCAACTTTTCTCAAAACAAGGAAAGATAAGTCAAAAAGAGCTTTATAAAAGCTAAAAGGAGATGTGCTCTCATAAGTTCATAAACTAAAACCAAGCTAAGAAAAACATACAAAGGTTAGACTATTTATATAGCACTACAAGTTCGAATTTTATCACCAACTTGTGCAATAAACTCCACTTTAATGTCTTGAAACTCCCTCTTGGTCGTGCATCATGTGCATGGAAGTAATTAATGGAAGAAATGTGAATTAAATGACTTTAAATTCTCTCTTGATAGTGGCTCGGTTGTGCATCATGTAACCTTCACTTCATGGGGTTTGAAAGGGTAGAGAAACGTGTAATAAGTGGCCTTAAACTCTCTCATGATGATGATCTTGGTCGTTGGTTGTGTACTCTCCATGTCACGATTTTTGAAGGAGTTTCAAGTCATGAAATAACATGCATTGAATGACTTTAAACTCCCCTTTGCTCATGCTCTTGGTCATGCATCATGGGGGCTTTATGTCTCTTGAATTCTTTATGGATAACTCAACAACACCTTGGTCCTTTGCATGAGTATTCACATTTTGTTGGGTCGTGGTCTCCATTGCATGGTTGGATCAAGTGGACAACTTTCGACCCATTTGTATTGATCAACCTAAATTTGAACGTCTTAGTTATAAGCGGACCAACAACAGAATGAGTCAAGTCGATTTTCCTTAGGATTACATTCGCTTTGGCCCTCTTGTTGTGTGGACACAATTGCCTCGGCCTAAACTGTGTCTATTGACCTTAGGATTACATTCACTTTGGCCCTCTTGTTGCGTGGACACAATTGCGTCACCCCAAACATCATGGGTCAACATGGCAATGCCTTCTTTAAATTGTTTCATCCTTGCTTTTGTCATTGGTCCTTGGAAAAGTTCTAACACATCTTTGTCACCTTGAACCGGACCCTTGTGTGCCTCATCCACGGATGCAACATGGGTTGCATCAAATAGGAACACCTATCTTGGCTATCAACGTGATGTGGGAAGCATTGCTACCTCTGGGTAACTTGCAATTCTCATAGAACTTTATCATCATTTGCCAGATTTCTCCTTTCATCAGGTAAAGAAAATGTTTGATGAATTTGAAGTTCAGGCCATTAGGCACATGACTCTTACTACTTCTACAACCTTTAATATCAACCAAGATTTCAGCCTCACTAAAGGGTGCTTCCAGTTTTAGTTTAGAGTCACTGGATAATGTTCTGAAAATCATGTTGCAGATTCGTGGTCTAGGCCATGGCACCTCAGTATATCTTTCTCCAAAGTATTTTTTTGAAGCAATTCTTCACAAGGTCTGGATCTTCTAGCCATGTATTGTCATCCCAGATGCCACTTATGGCATTTTTCCTCTTGCTTTTGTTGATCCATCTATGGAAGTATGCAAAGTTTGCATCACCTTGTTTGATTAAATTTATGCTGGCTTTTTGGGAAGTTATACGGGCTTTTTGGAAAGTTATGCTATCAAGGTTGGCTGTTATTTTATCATTTTTTTCTGGAGCCTCTGAACTGCCAGAGATTCTGATCTAGTACCTTGCTGCAGTAAGTCTCTTTCAACCAATAATTCCATCTCTCTGAGATTATTCAGAAGCATTTTGCATTCAGATATTAGATCTCTAGGTGCAGTTGCATTCCAGGTTCTAATTCTTGTTCTGATTGCTTTGATACTGGACTTGATTCTTTGACTAGTATACCTTAGTGGATAGGGACTACTCCAGATATCCTCAACCAATGTATTATAAGATATGTCCTCCAACTAACTGTCTAATACTCTCAGAGGTTTGGGGCCCCACTCCTGTATTTTGGAACATAGACAGACTGGAAAATGGTCTGAATCATCTCTGTCTAGGCAAGTTTGATCCCAGTCAATGTTGTTCCACAACCAGATATCATTAACAAGAAACCTATCTAGTCTACTCATAACTTTCAAAGACTTTGGATACCAAGTGAATTTCCTTATGTTCTTTCTCAAACATGCAACTGCATATCCTTCACAAACTCTTTGAATGGAGTTATGTTTGATAAATTCACTTACTGAGTTGTACCTTTCTTTTCACTAACAACCAAAACTACGTTAAAGTCTCCCATGATACACCATTTCTCTTCTTCTCTGCCTGGATACAAATCACACATCTCCTTCCATGGCCTCTGCTTAGATAGAAGATTAGTGGGGCCATATACATTTAGAATGTTGCAGCTGATATAGTCATTGCTCTAGTGACCCTTGGCCCCCAAGAACCCTTCCCCTACCATTATTGTTTCTCTAGTGAATTTTTTATTGTTCCAGATGCACAATAAACTAGCTGACTGTCCCACCGAGCCACTATAAAGCCAATCATAATCAGAATCACACCATAGGTAACATAGTCTTTTTTCAATGATCTCTAGCTTTGCTTCCTGCAGATTTATAAAGTCAACTCTATGTTGTGCAATTAAATCCTTGACTCTTTCTTCCTCTCCGTACTCCCAAGACCTCTAACATTGCATGTGATTAGTTTCATGGAAAGGCTGTATCCAGTTCTGGTCTCTTATTACCAGAGTCTTTTTGTTCCGTTGCCTAATGTTTTTTGGAGTTCAACTGTATTAGCATGTCACATGTTATAGTTGGGTTTGGGTCATAGGTTATACCAAGTTCATCACCAATGCTCATTCCAAAATTAGATTCTATTATGAGGTGATCAGGGGTTAGCGGGCTAAGGTTAGGTTCTATACGAGGTTGATCTTCTCTTGGTCTAAGTGGTTGTTGTTCAATCAACTGGCCAATCCATTCATCAAGTGTAACTTGGCCTCTCTCTCTAGCCAAGTCCATTTCCTTTCTAGCTTGGCTATGGGTTTTGGGACCACCCCCTTTTAACTTTGTGAAGTGATGTTTCCTCGGTGATGGAGTAGTGATCCCCAATGGTGGAAATTCCTCCATGGACGTCATCCTGGTATATTCTCTTCTCTGACCTGAGGAATTGGCACTAGGGATTTCTTCTGACTGAGACTTATCCATGTATGTGTTAGACTCTGCTGTGGAGGGGGAGTATCACTTTATCTTGTACTTGAGCCTCCTGTTCTATCTCAACAACCAATGTAGCTTTCTTGTCTTGGGAGTTATCACTATGTATTCCATCTAGTTTGAGGTTGTCTGTTTCTATATTAGTGACCTCAAGTAGGGGGTGAGTCACCTTAGTTTGTTCTTGTGTATCCTGATGTGGCACAATGTTTTTGCTCAGCAGATGGTTTTCAATGTTGAAATTGTTCTCCTGAATATCACCTGTATCAGGGTACTGTGTCACTGACACTACCTCCTCAACAACATCCAGTGTCAACACAATATTTATTATTGGGGATGTGGACAATGATTGTGGCCACTGGTCTAGTTTAATTGGGACCCAGGTCCGCTCTACTCCTTCTTGGATAGTAGGGCTATTAATGTTGTGTGCTTCCTCCTTTTTCTCACACATGTGCTCATTAGTACAGATCTCTGATACCTTGTCCAAGGTATTCTCTGAAGCCAGTGGCATCATAGGTTTGTTCAGGGGACATTTAGGAACAGTCATATGTTCACCATCACTGGTGTCAGTCCATTCTTCCCTAGAAGGTTGCTCCGTACTCATAGTAGTAATACTATCATACCCATCAGTCTCAAAATCATGCCACACAGTACCATTAAACTTATTATTGTCAACCTCCATGATATTCAACACATGGGAACTATCATCTATTTCAACATTGAAGATAGAAGAGATTTGCATACCAACACTTATCTCAATTAGCATTTGAGCAGCCTCAAGATATCTCCTCTTCAGGATTATCTAATCAATTTGAATCAATGTTCCTATTTTTGCACCAATCGCCTCCAGAAATGAAGTTCCTATGCGTGCAAAGGAATGCCATACACCTTGATCTAGACTAGGCGTTTTGAGCTTGGTGTTTCCTTTTCACTCTCCATATGAGTCAGTAGTCCGTAGACCCAGTTTGCTAGCCATTATGTATCATTCTTCAGCAGGTTCTTGAGGTCAAGATCTTCTTCCTCCCAGATAAGTATCCTCCTAGCACTAAGAGGGCTGACAATAAGATTCAAATAGCCTGCCGTCCTAAGGCCAGTTGTAGATCACGAAATCCATCCTTAATTATAAGTGTTACCACATAGCCAGAACTGGACCAGGAATTCGGTGTTGTCTTAAATTTCAGACTCGGGGTGTTGTCCTTAATTTCAGGCTCGCTGGAGTCCGACTGAGTCAAGGGTCTAGTTGGGTCTCTACTTGTAGATGCACCATCCATCGGGTTCTTGTCAATAACCTTAGCTGGAATCTTTTCAAGCCGATATGTCAAAATTACTGGTACTGGCATCGAGGGAGGCTTGCTATTTATCTTTGGGAATTTCGCCAAATTTGCACTAAGTTAGAACGATCCAATCTAAATATGGCTAACCTGATACATCAAGGTCTTCAGGTCGAGTATATCATCATACTCAGCGAACCAAAAAGGAAATCCATTTCTTCCAACTTTTTTGGCAAAACGTAGGTTCTTCAGGCTCCTTTGTTTCTTGAGAAGGCTCTCAATCATTGGGAAAGTTTGTGATGAAAAATGTCTCACTCTTTGATTTCACCCCAGTTGGAGTGTGTCCTTAGGGCCTAGCCGAGCATGAATCGGCCGTATGTCCTTTATTCCCAAGGCTTCAGCATAGAAGACTCCAACTCAAGCTGTAGCTATCTACTGTCTATACCCCGTACGGATGTAGGGCTTATGGATGGCTTGTCTGGCACGAGCTGCTGCTCTGTTCATCCGTTTCAGCTGGTGAGATGGAATCGACCAAGGTAGGATGGACGTCATGGATGTTTGAGCGAAGGGGTGTATAGAGGGGTTCGTAAATGTAGATAAGTGCAAGGTGGATGGTGTTCCCTGGGCGCGTGAGGCATCCTCAGAGAGTAAGGAGAAATCGTTGGTGGGTTTAGAATAGGTGCAGTAGCACCATGGTGAAGGGGGGACCGGCCGGACAGAGCGATCGTGATGCCATACACTATTCATTAGATGTCGTCGAAGAGACACTAGTCATCAGTATTTGTTTTAAGTAGGTTTGAAACAATTATTCATTCTCCTTCTACTTCATTGGAAATTTTGGCAATATTTTTTTTAGTGTCATCTTATTTCTAATTGCTCCTTTTGCTTAGGCTTTTTAAATATTTATACTATTATTTTGAAAAAAAACTGTCATAGAAAACTTGGTATAGCCTTAAATGTCCTTATTTCGGGGTAAATAACATATTTTTTTGATAAGTACGGTAAATAACACTTTACCCCCTTAAACTTGCATATTTGTAATAATTTGCCCGAAATACTCTTGTTTTAACATTTTACCCCTTGAACCATTAAATATTTTGTTTTTATGACAACTTTTCCTCTATAGCAATATACCCCATAAAGTTTAAAATAATTATATAAATATCTGAATTTAAAATGGATTTTTTGGTCCTAATTACAATCAAATTCCAAAACCTTCTCGTCTCTTCTCTTCTACACTTTCTTAGAGCAAGTGAAGGCTCGACTTCAGAAAATTTTAAGACCGGCAAATAGGCTTTTCGACCTCCAACTTGTTAACTAAAATTTCTTCCATACTGTTTAGATTTCTTTCCATTCTCAATGATAGAAAATTTCAAACAATGTTAGAATGTGAAATCAAACACAATGAGTTCGCAAAAACTTATCGTAAGACAAGAGCATTAAGAAGAAATATCAATTCACATTAAAATTAAATGAGTATAATAAACGTTCCCATTAGGAATCTTATGTAATCTCGTATAACCACATATCCATCTTATCATTCTCTTCGCCGCCACTTCAAACTTTTGCGCATGTGACAGTCTCATAGCCCAACACTTTGACCCGTAGAGCATGACCGATTTTATAACCGTCCTATAAAATTTTCCTTCAACTTTAGTGGGAATTTTTTATCGCATAACACTCTAATAGTTGATCGCCATTTCATCCATCCGACCTTGATGCGATGGATAAAATCTCCTTCAACACCTCTGTAATTTTGGATGACAGATCCTCAATATTTGAAACTATCTTTTTGTGGGAGTATTTGATTTGCAATTATAACTTTCATTCCACCTTCTTCCGTTTCATTAGCATTGCACGCCATGTACTCAGTCTTCGAGCGACTTAAGCCTAGTACCTTGGCCTCTAATATTTCTCTCCAACGCTCCAACTTAGGGTTAATCTCCTCCTTCATCTCTGCCACTAAAACAATGTCACCTGCAAATAACATACACAATGGTACTTCATTTTATATGTCCCGAGACAGTACATCTATAATCACCGCGAAAAGGAACGTACTCAATGTTGAATCCTGGTGCAATCCTATATCCACTGAAAAATACAATGTTTTATTCACTGGGGTCCGCACACTAGTCTTCGCGCTCTCATACATATCCTATACAACTCTCACATACATCCACAAGAACTTATTGGTTTCTAAACATTCCCAAATAACCTCTCTCAGTATAGTATCATACGCCTTCTCTAGGTCTATAAAGACCATATAGAGACTCCGCTTATGTTCTCGACATTTCTCCATTAGCCATCTGAGGAGATGGATTGCTTCCATTGTTGACCTCCCGCGTACAAACCTAAATTGATTCTTTCACGTGTACTTCTCTCCACAGTCTATGCGCAATAACTCTCTCCCACTATTTTATAGTATGACTCAAGAGTTTAATACCCCAGTAATTACTATATTGTTGCACGTCCCTCTTGTTCTTATAGAGAGATACTACTACGCTACTTCTCCATTCCTATGATATCTTTCCCGTTTGTAGGATGATGTTAAAAAGAGTCATTAGCCATTGCACCCCTACTTCTCCTAAACACTTCCATACCTCAATCGGTATCTGATCTGTCCCCTCACCCTTCCCATCTTGCTAAGGGCCCCCTTCACCTCCCCTGCTGATATTCGTCTAACAAAGTAACGGTTTACCAGTTATTGCGCCGATTCGCCACCCCCAAGATGCTACCATAATCTTACGCCTCGTTAAACAACTTACTGAAGTATTTTTCTCACCTCTCTCTAATCTTAATCTCCGTCAAAAGGGTTTCCCGTCCTCATTCTTTATATACTGAACGATATCAACATCCCTACTCTTCTCGGCTCGAGCTTTTACAAGCTTATACATACCTTGCTCCCTCTCT
>JAOWBN010225092.1:0-12949 GCA_028565015.1 Pinguicula moranensis | reverse complement strand
AAATTCAACATAAAAACAATTCGGGAAAAAGTTGCAGACGACCATGGCCCCCTCGATCCCCCTAGCTCTACCACTACCGAGATCTAATGAAGTATGGATTGGATCAGATTTTCAAATGGGTTATTGGCAAAAGATTATTTATGAGAATGACTCTAAGTATTGATCATGTGATTTGCATGGTCACTTGGCGACCACATGTAGACGACCGGTGAAGCCATTATCTGCTAATCGTGCTTTTTTTATAGCTCCTCCAGTTGGCCTGACCTGGAGGAAAGCGTTTGCCCCTAGCTCTCCTCCCTTCTCATACTTCGAAGCGACTAAGCTTGGCTTCGTGGCTCCATCGCTGGTGGCAACTAGTAATTTGGCTAGTTCTATTTTGCATGTCGATGGGGATGGGGATGGGGTAGTACACTTAGGCCCGACCACTACAGCTGACATGATGTCTATCTCTACCCCGAGGTTGAGATTAGTTTCCCTAACAAGGCATCCATCCCTACACCTCATAGGACTTCGTTGTTGTGTGATGATGCAGCTTGCACGGCTCTAATTCTTTGTTGCGCTCCAGGACGAAGAGCCAGATACTTTACTTGTTGATCATGCGCTTAATGCTTCTTTGGATTTAGCTGTTGTAGTTTGCATCAGCCCCGCTCCCACAAATCACCCCCAGTTCATATGGTGTCTCCCTCATTTGATGCTCTAAATGTCGAAACGGTAGTCTTGAACTCTACATAGGATGATGCTTTGGATGATTTATTGTTGGGAACCCATCCGTGTGTAAATCGGATTGAGAGAAAGATACAGCTGTGATAAAGAGGGAGCGTGGACGGCCTCCAAAGAAGAAGAATACAATTGCTAACCCCTATGCCATCCACCTGTAGTATCTTGATGTCTAACTTTCTCATTTGGAACATGCGAGGAATCATGGTACCTTTCTCACAGTCGCATCTTGCCGATTAGTTAGGTATTATAATTTACTTTTCCTTGCTGTTCTGGAACCTATGACTTTAGTTTTTCAAACTTCTTCTATTGGGCGCTATTTGACTTTCCATATTGTTGTTTCAAATGAATCTAAAGGAGGAAAGATTCGGCTATTTACTCGACCAGAAACAATATGTAACATGGAGCAATTGTTAGCTTTTTGGCTTTTGTCAGTGTGTAAACACTTTGTTTGTGTTAGTATATATGAAATGTGATATTGTTTGGCGTTGACAGCTTTGGGCATAACTTCTTTACTCTCATCTTCCACCCCCACTATTATCCTTGGTAATTTTGATGCTTTGCGTTGTGATTATAATAAGTTAGGAAGCGCTCCCTACCCTTCATGCTAAGGCTGAGTTTAGTGACTTTATTGATTGTAATTATTTAAATGATTTGCCTCCTCAGGGCCAACAATTTACATGGTTCTGCAAACGACTCAACATATTCACCTTAGAGCGCTTAGATAGAACCTTGGTTAACCTAGACTGAACCTCTTATTTTTCATCAGTCATTCTTACAATTTTGGAGTCAGTTGCTTCGAGTGATTGTACTCCTCTACTAATCTAGAATTGTACATAGGCTCGACCCCCTGCACCATTTTATTTTCAACGCATGTGGGTAACTCATATTGATTTCTTATCCATTGTAGCGCGCTCTTGGAGAGGTTGAAAGCACATTTACGCATATGAAATAAAAAGAATTTTGAGCACATGTTTTGGGATATGGAGGAACTTCAATCTGTGATACAGGATCTGACCACTCATTTTATTGGTGATCATTCTCTTCAGTCAGACTTGGACTAGCATAAACGGGATTATGAGACACGCTTACTACAAGAAGAGATAACGTGGAAGCGATAGAGTAAAGTGAAATGGTTATAAGATAGTGATCATAACACAACCTTCTTTCATGCCAATGCACGACATAAGGCAGACATGGTACCCATTTTGAGGTTCACTCTCTCAGGTGGTATGCAAACTACCGATCGGGCATTAATTCTCATTGGGGTAGCCGATTATTGCCAAAAGATGCTTATTGGGGGGATTTGGCCTCCCCTCCTTATTCCAATGTGGATCTAGTCTCACCTTGCCCACACTGCAGGATACAGTAATGGACAATATGAAGCATTTGAATTTTATTCCAACACTAATTTCTTCAGTTGATAATAAAGCATTATGCATTCCTCCACCATTGAAGATATGTGTCACGCGCTATTAGACATTGACTAGGATTCTGCTCCTTGCCCAGATGGATTCTCTAGTACTTTATATATATATATATATATATACATTGTTGTGATATTATCCAGGTGGGCCTTCATGAGAGCATTCAAGAATTTTGGAGCTGGAGTCCTCTTCCCATTTTTTATGATGCTTCGACGATGGTGTTGCTTCCTAAATGTGTTGAGCTTGCCATATTCTATGATTCTAGACCGATTAGCTTATACTAGGTATCCTCGAAAGTTACCTCTTAGATACTTGATAAACGTTTGAGTTCTATCCTTCCCTGAATTATATGTGAGTACCAGGGGGAGTTATTGCTGGTCATGGCATTGCTGATAATATAGCCTTGGCATTGGAAATGATCACTTATATGGGTAAACTGGTGAGAGGGGTAGTATGATTTTGAAGTTTGACATGCGCAAATTTTTTGATAGGATTTGTTGATCTTGCTTCTTGAGGTTCTTCACTGCTTTGGATTTTGTGGACTTTGGATCTCGCTAATTAGCCAGTTGGTGGAGTCGTTCCATTTTCTATTTCACTGAATGGCTCTCGAGCCGGATTTTTTAAGTCTCATGAGGCTTTCGGAATTTGTTTAATGTAGCCCATTTTCTATATGCTAAGCTTGCCTTGAAAGTTATTTTTGATGATTCACTCTGAGCCGGATTTGTTCGTGTCAAATACTTATCACGTGTTTCTCACCTATTTGCATATTGTGCTCCTCCATAGCCTCTTATCCCTGGAAGACAATGTCTTCTTATTTCAAGTTGATATATGACTATTCAGTTTTGATTATTAACTCTGGCAGAATTTTTCTATGGTATGATAACTAGTTGGGGGTGGGGAGTCTGGCACCTCGTGGATGGACATTGGTCTCCCCCTTTTCGTAACTTGTAGATGTGATCTTCCATCTCCTTTGTGCCTTGTAGGCTATCCAAGCAGAAGTCTCTATGAGGGGTATTCGTCACACAGGAACATTAGATACTCGTCTCTAAAAACCTGATCTGCAAAGCAAATTCTCTACGAAGTCAGTTTGGAACATTCTATGTCATGCATTGTTTTCTTTATTCCATTTTTAAGGTGGCTTGGTGCTCAACTCTCCCCCCCAAGATTGGGGTATTTTATTGACAGGTTTGGCATAATATTGTCCATATTGATGCTTTTTTGCAACGATCATGTATTCCATTAATATCAAAATGCTCGTTATGTTCAGTTGGTGCAGAGGAATCATTAGATCATTTATTTATGAGTTGTGCCACTGTTGCATTTGTTTGGATATTTTTCTTCTCATCACTTAGATAGCTTGTCCATCTTGATCACCATCACCATCTGATGTAGTTATGTTGGGAGCGCCTCAGAGCTAACTCACAATTCTCGTTATTAATTCAGATGCTCCCTCTCTTGATTATCTAGGAGATCTGACTTGCCCGTAATGAGGTCCAATTCCAACATTCCAATACTGACCCCTGTGGTATTATCTTGAAAGTGCAACGATGGTTATCTGATCTTATTCCTTTGCTACGTTGTACACAGTATACATTCCTTATGGGCATTGCCCTTTCGCGTCATTGGCAAATTACAGTTAAGAGGGTTCCCTTGAAGCAACCTTTGTCGATTTGCTGGGAATACCTGTCCTCTAGATGACTGAAGTTTAACATTTATAGCTTCGCATCAGTACCTCCAGTGGTTGCAGAGGTATTCTCCATGACTCTGAGTGACATTATTTATTAGGTTTCAGTCAGTCTTTGAATGGTACATCTAGCACCATTCCTGAAATCTTTTCTATTTTACGTAGTTTGACTCTTTGCTACCTTCTTGGCTTGAATTGCATTATATTTGAATTAGATTATTTGCTTTAAGTGAATTGATTCAATAAGGTCAATTCCTCCTGGTGCTATTACTCTTCATGGCACAACATCTTATTCTCGTCAATCTACTTCTCTATGTATGTCTTTCTTATCTTGGAGCGGGTTGTCATTATTCCTTTTATGATACTGCTGAGTATGTCCCTCATTTTATCTTGTGTGGAGTTCCATGTTGATCATACCCAGTTATCCTACATTTACCTCTTATCACGCGCATTGATCTAGGTTTATGCCTTACTTTGCTCAATTGTTTTATTTGATGTTTGACGAAGGCCTCATGTTAGAGAATCATTCTCTATTTCAGTTTGATCTAATAATTAAATGAAATCAATCCAAATTCTTGCTTCAAAATGAATATTTCAGATTTGTTTTGTACCTTTAAGAAAAAATTGGATTATCCTTCTTCTTTTCCTTCTCCTCATTTTCATATATTTCACTATGAGTGTTTTAAAACTATACTTCCGCTTTTCATTTTCTTTTTCTTTTTTTTCAGCCAATTTTTTTTTCTGAAACAGGTATGAAGCAACTTTTTCTCTCTTTCTACTTCTAGTGACAATTTTATAAATAAATGAAAGTTGTGAAAAAAAATATTACTTTTAAATTTTTTCTATTATTAATAGTTTTTCAAACACTCCAACCTTCTAAAATTAAAAGGAGGAGGATAAACAAAAATTGAAAAATACTAGAAGTATTAAACAAGCCCTTAACAAGTTTTAAACATACTACAACTCTTTTTGAGGTTGCTAAAGCAATTTTCCATTTTGTTGTTGTTGAACGGTATGTAAATCATTTATATGGGGTATTGGGTTGCAACTAAAACAATATTTTTGTATAATTATATGAGTAATGCCGCGTATATCTGACCCTCAAATCCTAATTTGGTTGAGAATATGTTTGGTAAGTTGCGGTAATTGTGGTGGATTAATGGAATTCGCCCTTTTGCGCTAAAAAAATATACTACCACAAAAAGAAACATAATACCACATAATCACCAAAAAAAAGAAACATATTACCACAAGCAAATTATAAAAGTGATAATGATGCACCAATATTTTAAGGCTTAGTACCGTTATTAATGTTTAATTTTTGTTAATATCAATTTGCTTGATTTACCTAATAAGTATCAAAGTATACTTTGTAAATAGATATTTACTCTCGTGATTTACTTAATACGTACTTTTAGATGTGGTTCATATGACAAATAGAAATTTTACCCGTGGTTTGCAAATGAGTACAAAACTCTCATGTAACTCAAAGCTAGGGTTAAGCCTGAGTTAGGATGACTCTCTCGCCGACAACCCTACCCTCACCGACGACCCTCACCGATTAATCGCCACGACCAACCATTACAGCCACGCATGACCCTGAAAACACAACCAACCCATAAACCCCGACTAAGTAGAACCAATCTCTCCCCGGTGTCGCCGACGCGCCCTCGGGAGGAAAGGGAAGTGCACCCCCCTAACCTTACCGATATGCCAACCTCCTGAACTGCAATTCCCCGGCGGTCGCACCACCTCCGAGAGGAGATTAGGAAGGGGAAAGCTGTAGCAACCATAGAAAGCCAAGCTAGGAATCACATGTCCAATTACCCACCCTTAAATAGGAGTTTTCAGAATAGTAAGATGGCAGGCAAAGACGGTAAATCGAGTAACGTGCACAGTCGATTAGGGCCACGACTGCTGGAAGAAGGGGAGATGGATGAGAGAGGTACCCAGATTTCCTTCTACTTCACGAATTTCCCGATGGGGGCTAATCAAGGAGAACTGAGAAGCATCTTCGAACTCCAAGGTAAGGTATCAGATTTCTTTATTCCCAGAAAACTAGCAGCGAATGGGATGCCGTTTGGATTTGTGAGATTTGAGAATATCAATTCTGTGGAGTGTATGGAACTGAGACTGAATAGCATATGGGTGGGAACGTATAAAATTAAGGCCAACAGAGCTCGTTTCGACAGGAGAAAAATAGAGAACATTCCCACTCGGAGAGGCAATATGAATCTACCAAAGATGAACTCAAGGGTGTATGTGAAAAAGGATATGTCCTACAAGGACACGCTGGTCAGAGAGAAAGGTAGTGATGAGATGCAAAAGGGATGTGGCGGGTCTAACCAGGGAGAACAAGTGCACTTGATCTTAAAAACAACCAGACAAGATGCAGAATGGCTGAATCACAGTAAGATAGGCACACTAAGGAACAAAGAAGGATGGCGCGAACTACAGATAGAATTGAGAAGAGGAGGATATTTCAACATAGTAGTTAGTCCGATGGGAGCGGGAAAAGTTCTGATCTGGGAAGAAAAAGAAAAGGACATCACAAACCTTCTAAAAAATGACAGGGATTGGCTGAATAACTGGATAGCAGACCTTGCAGACTGGAATTCGCAGCCACCGGTCCAGGAAAGGTTATGTTGGGTACGAGTGTATGGACTACCACTACCAGCTTGGAAAGATGAAAATTTTAAGAAAATAGGTGAAATGGTTGGTAAGATGATCAAAGTAGATGAGATAACAAGGAAAAAGATTAATCTGGAAGCAGCCCAAATTCTACTACAGGTCAAAATGGATGCAAAAGTGAATCATTCTATTAGGGTGGCAGTGGATGGGCAAGAGCACATACTAAACATGGTGGAAGTAGTGGAAAGAAAAACTGATATGGAAGACTGGAATGATGATTTGTCCTCAACTGATTGCTCAGACGAAGATGAAAACTCAGAAGAATTGGACACAGAAATAGAGGATGAGGAAGAAGGTATCAGAGAGAATCAAAAAAAATCAGATCACTTAGCTCAACAACGATCAGAGGGACACTCGTTTATACAAGAACAACAAGATCAAAGAAAGGACATACAGCAGGGCACTCAGCAGCAATTAGTGGCCCAAAGGGAAACAAACAAATTCTGGCAAACTATGGAGGAAGGAGAAACAGGATCTAGACCGAGGTCTGCAGAAGAATGGGAGCAGGACAGCATAGCAGAGTTGACAGTTGAGAAGAGGGTAGAAGATGAGGTATCAGCAGTGCAAGAAACCCAACTACAGAAAACAATCTCCACAAAGGTGATTGAGTTGGAAATAAAGGAAACAATACAACAAGGTGAGCAGATAGAAAAGGAAACAAGGTCAGGGGATATAAGAGAAAGCACAACACAAGGGCAGATAGAAAAGGAAAAGAGGGATTCAGAGAGGTCGAAGTAGTCAAAGTTGAAGCTAAGCAGAAACTATCTAATGAAGCAGTGAGGTCGTATAGATCAGACAGAATATCAGTGGAAAAATGCTTCATAGAGGAAAGGAAGCAAGAGGAGACAGAAATACAGGAGGAGATAGCCTGTGAGATAATGAAGTTGCTCCTGAACCAGGACATTGAAACAACAGAAAAAAGGCATACAGAACCAGATGATATAAGGACCGCGAAGAAGGAAATACAAGTGGAGAAAAAACAGAGAACATCAACATTGGATAGAATCTATACACCATCAAAAAAACAGTATGGTAACAACAAAGCAGAAAAAAAAGGAAGGAAGAGGACAGCACAGAAAAACAGAAATCAACAAATCCTAGATGATTGGAAGGATCTTCTACTGACCAGCCACGAAACTCAAAGGGAAAAAACAGATAAGGGACAGTCACAGAGCAACCCCAAGTATACTACATCAATGTCGGACAGTGGGATAGAAGCTGCAAATGCAAGACACTACAAACAAGAATCAATCTCAATGATGGAGTTTGGACTCTCCCTGGGTATTCAATATTACCAGAATCCAGAGCAGACCACTACTGACCTGATGGAAATAGCACAAAGGAATGAGATAGAAATATCCAAACAAAAGGAGACAGTGCAGGTTACAAATGAAGCTGCTTAGCTACAATGTCAGAGGGCTAGGGGAAAAGGGGAGAAGGAGAACGGTCAGGGAATTATTGAGCAAGCATAGGATTGATTTTATAAGTATACAGGAAACTAAGAAGACTACTATCAGCAGGAAGCTATGCGAGTCAATCTGGTATGATGAAGATTTCGATTGGATTTACAAAGGTGCACAAGGACAATCAGGCGGTCTTCTATGCATCTGGAACAGAAAACAGTTTACTAGGCAGAGTATAATGGATGCAGATGGAGCCCTGGGAGTAACAGGCAAATGGATGGATGACTCTGAACTAACTCATATCTTCAATGTCTATGGGTCTTCTACATTAGCCGGAAAAAAAAAGCAATGGGAGCAGCTGATTCAACAAAAACAAGGAAAAGACAATGACAGATGGTGCGTGATGGGTGATTTTAATGCAGTGCTACATAAGAAAGAAAGAAAAGGGACAGCCAAGTATACAAGTGAAAGTGAGATTGCAGCGTTCAGACAGTTTGTATCTGATATGGGATTGCAGGACTTGGGTCTGAATAAAAGAAAGTACACTTGGTACTTAAGCTCTCTCAAAGCCATGAGTAGACTGGACAGGTTTCTTGTGAACAATAGATGGCTAGAGAGTGGACATAACTGGGTACAAACTGGATTAGACCGAGAGAATTCAGACCACTGTCCAGTTTTACTAAATTCTCATGTGCAAAATTGGGGACCTAAACCCATGAAAGTGTTGAATTGTTGGTTGAAGATGAAGGAATATAATGAAATGATAAGGAAGGTCTGGGAAGAAACAGAGATACACGGTTATGCAGGATACAGAATTAAGAGAAAGACACAGTTGCTGAAAGAAGAAATAAGGAGGTGGAACAAAAAAGACAACCGTGACATCCACTCAAAGAGACAAGACCTACTGAAATCTTTGAAAGAATTAGAACAGTTAGCAGAAGAAGAGGAACAGCAAACAAAACCGGCTGAGCAAGACTCAGAACAAAGGAAACAGTTTCTGGAAATGCAGAAGAGCATGAGCAGAAAAGCAATAACGCTGAGACAGGAATTGCATGATCTGACAAATCAACAGGAGAGTATCTTGTACCAAAAATCCAGGATAAACTGGCTGCAGCAAGGAGACGCGAACACATCCTACTTCCACAACAGGATAAAAATGAACAGAGCTAGAAATACCATTAATGGAGTATGGGAGAATGGAAGATGGTATGAAGAAGTGGCACAGGTGAAACAATGTTTCAAGAATCATTTCCAGTCCAGATTTACTGAGCAGAAAAATCAGAGACCAACACTAGGAAATGTAGAAATAAGAAAACTCTCAGCAGGGTCAAGAGTGCTTCTAGTCGCCCAATTCACAGAGGAGGAGATTGTGGGGTCAATAAAGAGTTGTGGAAGCAACAAAAGTCCAGGGCCGGATGGTTTGAATTTTGCTTTTATAAAGCACTTTCTACCTTTGATAAAGACTGACATATGTGAAATGATGAAAGATTTCTACAAAAACAGCAGAATTGTAAAAGGAGGAAATGCCTCGCACATCGCCTTGATAGCCAAATGCAACAGTCCGCAGCAAATCTCAGACTACAGACCCATCACCTTGATTGGGAGTACATACAAGATAATATCTAAAGTACTAGCTGCAAGATTGAGCAAAGTTTTAGGAGAAGTGATATCAAAAAATCAGTTAGCATACATTGGACAGAGGCAGATTGTGGATGGCATAATGATAACAAATGAAGTGGTTGATGAGCTAAAGAAAACAAAAAAACAGGCGTTGATTCTGAAGGTCGACTTCGAAAAAGCATTCGACATGGTTAATTGGAATTATCTCTTGGAGATGATGAAGAAGATGAACTTCCCGGAATGCTGGTTGTGGTGGATAAAAGAATGCTTAGAATCAGCTACTACATCTATCTTGATTAATGGCAGTCCAACCACAGAATTTACACCACAGAGAGGCCTTAGATAGGGAGATCCCTTATCTCCGTTCTTATTTACAATGGCAGCAGAAGGAATCTCAGCAATGATGCAACAAGCAGTGAGAAAGAATCTAATTAAACCACTTGAAATTGGAGAGGGGAAGATGAGCATATCACATCTCCAGTTCGCTGACGACACAATATTTTTTATCCAAGCAACTTGGGAGAATGTAAGAGCAATCAAGGCAGTGCTATACAACTTCGAGTTAGTGTCTGGAATGAAGATCAATCTAAGCAAAAGTCACCTAATAGGCATCAATGTCCCAGCTGATATACTCTATGAAATGGCAGTATACATACAGTGTAAAAGAGGCAAGCTTCCCTTCACATACCTTGGAATGCAGTTGGTGCTAACCACAGAAAATTGCAAACCTGGAAGCCGGTTCTAGATAAATACAGCAAGGTACTCAGCTCGTGGGAAAACAAAAATCTGTCCGTCGGTGGTAAAACAGTGCTCATCAACTCGGTTTTAGCAACCCTGCCATCTTACTATTTTGCTTACTACCTAGCCCCTAGGACAATACTCCGAAAAATAGAAAGCCTTCAACGCTCCTTTTTTTGGGGATGCACTTCTGATCATAGGAAAATATGTTGGATATCATGGAAAAAACTCAGCCAGCCGATAGAGAAGGGAGGGATAGGTATAAGAAAGATAGAGGCTTTTAATAAGGCCATGTTAGGGAAATGGGGGGGTAGAATTCTAGGAGGGGAACAGGGGTTGTGGAAGGAATTGTTGATCTCAAAATATGGGAGGGAGGGGCGGTTAACAGTTGGGGGGTGGAGAGAGCTGTCAGCTGGAAATCCGGGGGTCATAAGAAGAAGAGGAAGAAGGAGAGGGGCAGCATATGCTTCTAACAGTTGGATAGACCTACAAAAAATACTGGAAGAAGGGTGGTTCAAGAACAAGGTAAGGATAGAGTTAGGGAACGGAACTTGGATCAAGTTTTGGGAGGATAAGTGGGTAGGAGAAACAACTCTAGCAGCAAGATTCAACAGATTATATAGGGTAGATAAGCGAGTGAATAAAACAATAGCAGACCATGGTAGATGGGAGGAGGGGAAATGGATCTGGCACTGGGAGTGGAAAAGAAGACTCAGGGGGGAAGAGGAACTAAAAGAACTTTCAGACTTACTCTCGTGTTTATCAATTGTTTGTTTGCAGGAACATGAAAGAGATACATACAAATTCACAAACACAAGAACAGGAGCTTACCAAGTGAAAGAAGCATATAAGTCCAGTTGTGAAGAAGAAACAAACATTTACTCAGAAGAACAAATTCAAACATTATGACAAGTATGGAACAGGTACATTCCCAAGAAGATATCTATCTTCATATGGAGATTGCTACAACAACGGCTGCCAACAAGAAGAAATCTACAGATCAGAGGAGTGATTCCACCGGATCAACAGATACCTTGTATACTAGGCAAAGAGGAACACGATGAAGAGCAACATATCTTCCAGAAGTGTATACACACAAAAGCTTTGTGGACAAAGGTAACAAATTGGTTGTCCCTAGGAACTAACAGCACGACTGTACCAGAACTGCAGCAATTTCTCAATCTCATACACACGGATCAACTGAAAGAAATCTGGAAGCTGGTATGGGTAGCAATGATGTGGATGACATGGAATCTAAGGAACCAAGTCCATTTCAACAATGCAGAGATTAACATGGAGGACACTTTCCAAAAGCTGCAAATACAATGCTGGAAATGGATGAAGTTCAAGGGAAGAAACACTAATTTTGTGTACTCATTATCGGATTGGATCCTTAACCCTATAGACTGTATGCGCAGCAGAGTGTAAATTAGATTCTGGGCGCGCATCAAGAAGTAGGGAAGCTCTGAACAATTGCCATCTTGTAAATAATTTCTTTTTGGTTTATTAATACAAAGTTTTGATTATCAAAAAAAAAACAATTATGTACTGAAGATCAAGAAAGTAATTAATGGTCAAGGATGACGCATTCCTACGCTTGACATTAATTATTGGATATTAAGTGACGAAAGAATTAATACTAAATGAGGTTAAAGGATCACGAGTTATCTATATTAGATTGGATCATAATGCATTGCTAGATTAAACTTATGATTTATAGATTTGCACATTAATGAGATTAATTTATTACCGATCTGGATATGAATCCTACCGGGTCGCTCCATTTTGACAAACTGAAGCATAAACAATTAATTATATGAGATATAATAGAGATCGGGTCTAGACGAACTAATTAGAATTAATTAATTCGACAACCTGGATACGAAAAAAATTTATTCTCGGTGAGACCGACTCAATTTTTGGCCATTAGGCTCGATTTAATCGAGTCCATCAGCTTAGTTGATAATATACTGGGTACGTTGAGAGTAATCGAGTCCAGCACATGGGAAAGAAAAAATTTGCTCGATTAATTCGAGCCTTATAGACTAAATATAAAAGGCGGAATCAAGGCGTGAATTGCGTACGTGGGTTGAAGAGATTTCAACTGAATTCCGTCGTCTTCCCATTTTCATCTTCTCAAACAAATTTATCCGTACGTGACTTCAATTCCGACGCCGTAGTCACCGAAAATCGAGAGGTCTAGCAGCCTACTTTGTTCTTTGCGGAGTAAACATGGTAGAGATCTCCTACTTTGGAGATTTCGTGATCCCCGAATCGAATCCATTCGCACGGGATTGCTCGAAATCGAGGTATGCTTTTGAATCCTATACCAAGAGCATTGACTACGCGTGATTACAGGGACTCATTTAAGAATATTGATTCGAATTTGAAAGTTTTTGAAAAATCTGAAACGTGCAAATTTTCCCAACATGTACAGGGTATATAGTATTGGACTTGACCCATATTGACTTGTTATATGAATTGTATTTGTGTCATCAGCAAAGTCAAATACTATTAATTCTATAATTTTGGATGATTAATGCGTATTATGTAAGACTCTTTTGAACCGAGGGGCTATAAAAGTAAGTTTTCCGAATATACATGACTCATGCTAGAAGTTATGAATTATCAAGATGATACTTTTGTCCGTCTAATCTCCTATGAGATTG
>JAOWBN010225081.1:0-12952 GCA_028565015.1 Pinguicula moranensis | reverse complement strand
TCTAGGTCTGAGAGAGAGGAAATGTGCGAGGAGTTGTGATAAAGGAAACATGTTTAATCAAAACGAGCATAGCGAGAAATGTATAGTCTAGAAGATGAAAGATCAAGACATTGAAATCCTTTATGAACAGGACTGTAACCAAGGAAGATGTATGGAGTACTACATGGATAGAAAGTATTGGGGGCATAATTATGTAGGCAAGGAAAAACACGATAACCAAATGGATGAAAATGCGCATAATTTTGTGGAGAACCATATAGTAACTTAAATAGGGAATTTCGTGACAGAAAGGGCGAGGGTAACCGGTTTATGATGTAGGCTGTTGTACTGAATTCGTCTACCCAGTAGGTAAGAGGGGTTTGAGTGTGGAAGAGAAGAGTAAGGCCCATTTCGATAAGATGATGATGTTTCAATTCTGCTCGACCATTTTGAGTTGAAGTATGAGGACATGGCATTTGGTGGTGGATGCGATGTGTGTAGATGAGTTTGAAACCGATGATTAGTAAATTCCTTGGCACCATCACTTTGGTTTGGAGGTGGAGATGTGAATAGAGAAGGGAGTTGAATGTGAGGGAGCAAGAGGAATTTCATGGACCAAGGAAAATCTTGAACACTATACAACTGCAGTATACAAAACATGATACATACACACATTCCAAGAGCAAGGATGCCAAATACCAAGTGGGAGAAGGTTACAACAGAATTCTCGAAGCACAAACAGAGATATACCAGGAAGAGAAAACCCTATTACAAAAGGCAGGGAGCAGATATGCACCCAAGAAAGTCTCTATCTTCTTATAGAAGCTACTATAATGAAGGACAATCTATAGGCACGAGGTATCATCGGAAGTGAACAGACAATCTATTCCACACTTTGCCGGAAGGACAATGAAGACGAAGAACACATATTTCAGCACTGTCAGCAAAGCAAGTTACTGTGGAATAAGATCAGGATGTGGCTGAAGCTGTAGGAACCAGAAGACCAACATGCAGCCATGGACTCACAGTAGCACATTGTAGATCTTTGGTGGGAGGTACAATACAGACCCCGAGGAGGTACAAAACAGTGCAGTTCACAGTGGGCTCAAAACCTAGCTCAACAAACAGAAGCAACATGAACATAGACGAGACAAGAATCGGAGCAACAACAAATCCTGATTGCCAACCAGTAACAAATTGAACAACTACAGAATCAGGTATTCATGACAGCATGACAATAAACAACACTTGTTGTATTGCACAAAATTCCTAATCTAGATAAATATTTGATTCTGAATCCGAAAAGAGTTATACCTAAATCTGGAAGGTAATTTGGATAGCAATGACTTGGCTGTTGTGAAGAGACAGAAATGATGCTCATTTCTCCTACACTGAAGTGAATATGGAAACGACACAATAGAAATTGAAAGTACTATGTTGGAATTGGTTTAAAGCCAAAGACAAGCACTGTAAATTTATATATTCGATTGCAAATTGGATACCCCAACCTGTGCGGTGTAAGCAAGCTTGTTAATACTTTTTAGCAACACATCACACAGGTTGGGGTATCATATGAACATATGGTAAATGTTGTTTTCTCCTTTTTTTTGTTAATTAATGCATTTTGGCTTGTCAAGAAAAAAGTAAGGCAAATTGAACTTCTTGTCCGGATACTCGCCTTAGTGTTTCAGGTTTTACTATTTTCTTGAGATCATCCTTGATTTCCTAGAAATCGAAGCGACAAGCTACTGTTAGTCGCTTTTCAGCTGAGCTAGAATACAACTCCATGCCACTCACACATGAACTCACATGGCTTCTCGCTCTACTAAAGGACTTTGGAATTGTTCACTCTCAACCTTCATTGTTATTTTGTGAGTATATTCTCCCTTCATTTTGCCACTAAATCAGTGTTCCATAAAAGGACCAAACATATTGAGATTGATTGTCATTTGAATCGAGACATGATTCAAATCAGTATTATCAGCACACAACACCTTCTAACTGATGAACAACCTGCATACTTATTGACTAAACCACTTCGCTATGATAAGTTTACGTGTTATGGTCCAAGCTTGGCCTTCTGGATATCTATAGTCCAACTTGACCGGTGCCAAGATATCTTGATTGATTCCATTTATTCTTTGATTTACTTTCTACAATACGTTTATATCATGTATATGGTAAATTAGCTATGTACAGTAGAGAATAAAGTCAACCCCTTGATCCATGGGAATATATATGGTAGTTAGACAAATTATAGGGAAAATGTACTATTTGTATCACA
This sequence comes from Pinguicula moranensis, assembly GCA_028565015.1. NCBI lineage: Eukaryota > Viridiplantae > Streptophyta > Magnoliopsida > Lamiales > Lentibulariaceae > Pinguicula > Pinguicula moranensis. Next base: position 10,689 of record JAOWBN010225081.1, on the reverse strand, counting down.
TCTTTCGTTCAATGAAAAATACGTTTTTCTGCATAATTCTGGATTGGTCACATACTGCACCACTACCAAGTTTCACGCAGATAATATTCGATGGTATTTCCAACAAAAATGATATCCAATTGTGAATATATTTTTTTGCCAGGAGAGTACAAATACTTACCTAAAGACTTGGGAGTCAGGGTGGAGTCAGGATTTTTGCTCGGGGGTGATACACATTATTTCGGCGGCAAGCATAAATTCAAGGGGCCAAGGCACATATTCGATGGATGGAGGGGGCGAAAGGGGGTCGTGTTACACTATATTTATGTCTTTTAAAAATTTACTATTTTTTAGGTAGAAGGGTGCGAGTGGTGGACACCCACCCCTTTTGGATCCCCCTAGGGGCTAGATGCAAACTTTGGGATGGGATGGGGATGTGGCACGAGGTGAAATTCTAGGAGGAGAAAAAAATATATTTTCGAGGGTAGAGGTGGGAGCATTGTCCCGGGCATGAACAAACTACCTTTACGCAAGTGCCGAGACAGGATTAAAAGTGAAGGGAGCTCAAAACAAATATTGGATAACAAAATTTAGGGGGAAAAATATTTGTTTTTCCAAACTACACAAAATTTACTTATATGAATAAAAAAAATTCCATTAAAAAATATGCAAGGATTTTTTCAAAAAACATATGTAAAAAAAGTTTTTTTAAGGCTTGCACGCAGTCACGGATGCGTAAGGGAAAGCCTCCACCCTAGACACCAGCAGTTCGGTTTTCGCAAATCGAACTGCTGAAAAAATCTAAGCCAACCGCAACCTAACTTTATCTGGCCAATTTTGTCCCGGTCCGATTTTTTACGGTTTTCGGTTTGGTTGTCGATTTTAGTCCTAGCGGTTTTGACCGATTTTGTGACGGTTTTGACCGAATTTTTGACGGTTTTGGCCCGTTTCGTAACAATTCTGCCGTTATTTATAATACAGTTGTAACCTCTGACGTTTGCTTTTTTTTAGATTGTTTTAAAATTTTGTTATTGCTTTAATTTTTTTTTAAAAATTTAAATTTTTATAAGTTTTATTTATAAGTCTATCAAAATTAAAATATATTTTAAGTTACATTTACAATTTTTATATATTATAAACATATAAACTTAAACTTAGAATAAAAACTATAAATTACAAACACAGTTACATATATAAACTTAAACTTAAGGTATGAAGTATGAACCATAGATTATAAACATATAATATAAACTTATATATAAATTAGAAATATATTAACATATAAATATTATATTAAATGTAATATAAGTATAAGTTTATAAATTATAATATAAAAAAATTTACATTTACTAAATGAATGAAGTTAAATTTACATTTATAATACAAATAAGTTTACATTAACATTTACATTTACAATTTAAATTAATTTATATTTACAATATAAAAAGGGGGGGAATGACTTGAATTTAACTATAAATGAATTAACATTTATAATCAAATGGCACGTGTATAATTTATGTATGTATACGTAAATGAATCAAAGCCCACATAGTTCTCTAGTTTATTACCTTAATTACTTGTTTGATCAATCATAATCAATTGAGCTTAATGTACTTGTTGATGTCGTATCTTCATATATTTCAAATGGATTATCTTCAACAGCGGATGTTCTTGAGCTCTATGCCAGCTGCTATCCAATCCTGCAGACTCATTTGACATTCCAATATCTAGGGGCTTAAGTTTCAACGGTGGTCGATTAAAATGTACCCTCCCTGACTAAATGCTTGCTATCCTAGAACCTATTTTTTCATAGCCTATAATATTGAAAAATCTCATGATTTACTTCTCCACCAGCAAAGAATATCGAAAACATATAGCCATCATCTTCTACAACTATTGTGCAATCTCAAAAGTAGTGATTATATAAGACAGTGTGGAACTTGACGAAGGCTTGACACGTTTATTGAATATTTTCATCATTAAACTCCCCATTCTCCCTAATGACACACTTCCACTATAACTACCTCACTAGAAGCCTTAGAAGGTTGATCCATAATACCTAAGCGTGCTAGATATTCTAAATATAACTTGTTTAATAAAGTAGTTACTTCTGTAATTATGGCTTTATTATATTTAATTGGTACATCAAACTCATCTTTAAATCTACTATAATAATCTTCTAGTTGATGTTGTTAAAACCTTCTAATTTAAACGGATGCAACTAGGTTAAGTGGTAGTATATCTGGAAGATATTTAAACTATTTTTCTCTAATAGCTTCTAGACAGTTTGTAAAACAGGTTCGGTTTCTAAGCTTGTATCATTTTTCTTATATCAACACAAATGAGAACAATAAGGAGTAAAGCGACATTATAGAAATGAGATAATACTTTGGTATACTCATTAAAATATTTTAATAATTGTAAAAAAATTTCAATATCTTTCGGATTTATCCGGTATAAAGATATATGATTGTAGTTACTATTAAAAAATTTACGTATTGAATCTTTATAATAAATTATTTGAATAAAGTGGAATTCTAATGTGTTGTTTTATCTATGCTAAATTGAATGGGTCTAATACCATTTTCGTTACAAAATCGAAACCATTCTTTCATTACTTTAGGTCTATTTGCTATAACTTTTATAGCCATTTTAATTGGATTAATACTTAAATTAATACATTTTAAAGCATTTTGTACACATAAATCAATAATATAATAAATGCATCTAATATAAAAAAAGACCACCAAATAATGAATCACACAATACATGTAATCCAGGTATACATGCATGATTAGGAGATACTTATCAAAAGAAACACTATATATTATTGTGATAAATTATATTCTTCTAGTATATTCATTACCATGGATCATATCTTTGTTGCATTATGTGTTTTATCAAACATCCTATAAGCCATTATTCATTTTTTTTCTTTTTCATTAACTATCTATGCAATGACAAGTTACTCCCATATAAGCATATTTTTGCCAATTATCGGACCATATATAACTACATATAGAGACTTTTTGTTTCACTAAAGTCGAAAAAAGATGATGTAATTTACTCTTTATTTTCTAAAACTTTTTTAATATCATTAGTGTGTGATTTACGGTTGAGCCTACTAAATGTGGGATTTAAGCCTATTTGCACATAATGTTCAAAATTACAACTTTTAGGAAAGCTAAAAGGCAAATTAAATCCACTAAACCATCCCTGTTTGTATTTTCATTATATCAAAAAATAATAACAGAAACATACCTCCAACTCCAACTCCACGTCAGTAGAATCCCAATTACCTTGAAAATTGGGTTTGAGTAGAGTTATTCCAAATTCTATCAGATGTGCCGATCTTATGTGATTGTTTGGCGATCCATAACCTCCACCTTCAAATTTTATAAAAATCATTGTTAAACTAATTCTGAATTTAAAAACAGCCTAAGAAGCCTGAATCGATTTAGCAAGTATCCAGGTAGCTGATGGGGTCACAATGGTCCCACTTAAAACTAGCCTCCTAGATAGTACTTGCTATTCCATGTAGGGTCTAGATATCTGGTAGAGTCACAATTGTCTCACTTAAAAACTAGTCCCAGATAGCCACTCATGAGCACAGTTGCTGTGGGCATTCTTTTGATGTTCGAAAATAAAATACATATTTAGAATTGTTTTCAACATATATTAACACGTAGTTAATTGAAAAATTCCGTAAATTATTTAAACTAATATTCAATTTTTTAATTAAAAATACTTATTGACTAAAAAATTTCAAAACTTTTACCTTTACGAACTCGTATTTGGTCGTACAAAACTGACATTGTACATAATATTGGTCGGGGCCTTTTCCCGACATTTCCGCTTTGTCAAAAAAGTCGAGCCAAACTCTAGATTTGTTTGATTTTGTCAGAGTTGTCCTTTGAGTGGCGATTGTCGGTTAGGTGGAAGGTTTCCACTTTCACGAACAAATTCTCTCATATTCACCTCGTCCGGTACCAAACAACCTCCTAAAACTGTACTCCCATTCTTCCAAAGCATTCAAATCAATATTTTCATTAACAAATTCTTGAAAAGTGGTGCCGGGATTGGTGGGCGTGGGTGGGAATGATGATGATGACCGAATGTGAGATCTTTTTGACATTATGTTTCCTCCATGGTCTCAACCGAGATATTGCAGATGTGATCGAGCTCCACCATTATGTGAAATTACTGATATGCTCTACCAAACAATCAAGGTGGAGAAGCAATTGAAGAGAAAGGGTTTGAGGAGAGGAACTTCCCTGGCTACTTCTAGTTCGTGGAATCCGAGTTCATCCAAATGGGAAAAACCTAAGGCCGAAGCACCCAAGGAGATCAAGCCAAAGAACGCAACTTCCATCGGTACAAATGTTCCTAACCCTACTCGAAATAGAGACATCAAATGCTTCAGATGTCAAGGAGCGGGGCACATCGCTAGCCAATGTCCCAACAAGCGAACCATGGTGCTAGGCACACAAGGGGGATACGAAACCGAAGAGGAACCGAGGAGGATGAGAAAGATGGTGAGGTTGAGGACCAACATGCAATTGCAGGAGAGTTGCTAGTCTCTCGAAGGGTCCTTAGCACCCGAACTAGGGACGATGATCAGAGCCAACGGGAGAATCTATTCCACACGAGGTGCCATGTGCTCGGGAACGTATGCAGTATGATCATAGACAGTGGGAGTTGTAAAAATGTGGCAAGCATCTCTATGACGGAGAAGCTTGGATTGACCCCTACAAAGCACCCAAAGTCGTACCGGTTGCAATGGTTAAACAATTATGGGGAGGTCCGAGCCAATAATTAGGTTCTTCTTCCAATCCTCATTGGGAAGTATGAAGATCAAGTGTTATGTGACGTCGTTCCCATGGATGCGTGCCATGTTCTACTTGGGAGGCCATGGCAATATGATGCCAACGCCATTCATGACGGCTGAACAAATAGGTACTCTTTCCCACACAATGGCAACGCCATATCTCTTGTACCCCTGTCCCTGAAGCAAGTGATCGAGGATCAAATGAAATTACAAAAGAGAAGAGAACGTGAGAATGGGAAAAAAGATGAGAGTAAAGTGAAAAAAAAGAGGGTTCGAGTGCAAAAAAGGAATTGAGTAAAAGATCACCGAAATCCGACGGTCTAGCTCAATGGCTAAATTTTTCATTTTTTTAGGGTTTAAAGTTAGACATTTTTTTTATTTTTTAATTATTTTTTTGGTTTTAGTTCCAACAGTCAAACCGCCGCCAGACCATTGGATCCAACGGTCTGCTAGAACCGCCTAATTTATTCAAAAAACATTATTTTGTTATTTTCTTTTTGTGGGATTTCCGGCGGTCGAACCTGCACTATTGACTGCCAAAAATGGTTGATTGACTTGTGTTGAGAATGTTTTTGTTAAAAAAGTTCTCCGACCGATCTTTAGGCAACCCTCGGAGCAATTATTTTTGATTTTATTTAAAACATTGTCGGTTGCCAAAATTAGAAATGACCAATCATGACTGAACTGTGTAACCTCCGGTCATGGCTTCCAGTGATTAGATGACCGGCCGGAAATTTTGATCCAAAAACTCGCAGTCGGACAGTTCCTGATCGGAAATGCTCATCTCTACTCGACCTCCTTTTCCAAAAAATAAAAAAATCAAGTGTAAATATTATATTTTTTTTAAATAAAATATATAGTTTATTTTTTGGTAGTACTTCCCTCCTTGAAATAATTTTGCCCACTTTAAAGAAATTTCACCTATTTAAAGTTTATTGAAGTTCGACCGATCAGAAAATTTTAATCAATTCCATAAATCAATGTCACGTTAGGTTACCTACCTCCAGTTTTACTAACCCCACGTTTCGACCTATCATTAAGTTGTTGTCTCAATCCAACCAGCCCTAGCCACTGTGGTACGGTGCATGTCCCCTTTATTTTATACCAGCAATACTTGCAAACATTGCGAGGAAAAAATGAAAGAAAAAGAGAATGTTTGATGTACAGATGAATATATAAATACAAGCAAGGAGAAGGGCCCTCTCTAAAATGGAGAATAAATGTCGAGGAGTGGGGAAATCTGCATGGATGCCAGAAGAACTCTCTACTCACGAAATGCATTGAAAATTATGCAAAAAGAAAGTGGAATATGGTTCGACTTTGTTCCTGTGTCAAAGATCAAAGCAGACGGTCTGAAATGCTTAGGGTTTAGGAGTGTGGGTTGATTTTAGGATTTTTTGGATTTCTAGGGTAGATCTTGGGTTTTGGGTATTATATGGAGGTGTATGTGTAATTTCGGTTTGTTTGAGGAGCGCAACGTAATTTTGAAATCATGTTGGGACTGCTGTGGATGGTCTTTAGACTAGAGGGGGCGTATCATCATAGGAAACTTCTCTAAGGGCGTATCTGTAGAAAATTGAAGAGACGAAGGGCGTAACAGTAAATAAGAATCAAATTTTGAGAGTACATTGTTCTAGATCCTTCTAGCTGCATTTCTGTTCTCTAATTGCGCTCCAAAATGACTCCTGCCCGTCCCCACTGTGCCAAACCAAGGTGGAGCTTGGTCGCCACAGACGCTGGAGAAAAGATCCGTGTTTCTCGTGGTGGTGGCAACCGCCACAGCCAGACGACCATTCTCCTTAAAAAACAATCAGGATACCCGATTCTCTTGAAGCACCTCTCAGTTGTGTGTTCTTATTTCTTACAATCATTGCAGCAAAGCTTCGATTTGTCGATTTCACTGTCGCCGCTAAACCACTGCCAATCCCTTGGGACAAATCACTGCCGACGTGGCCTATGTTTAAAATCATGAACCACACAGTTTTACGGTGGAAGGCAGCATATGCTATTTCCAACGAAGGGAGAGGGTCAACTTTGAGCAAATCCCATTTGATAGCGTTAAATTCTAGGTCGATTGAGGCATGAAACTAAAATAAACGAGTTTCTTGCCTCAATTATTTGAACCTTTTTATGTCCTCTGTGCACTTCATCGGATTAGACTGCCTTCGATCCATCTCTTGCCAGATCCGTTGCAATGTTGTATAGAGCTATTCTAAACTACTCTTATTTTGCATATGTCGATTGTCCCTCACCGATAAATCAAACATTTGTAGTTATCACTGCCACTGTTGTATGTGATGGCCAAACCATCCCACATAGCCTTTTTTTACTGTATAGGAGCATACCTATCGGCTAGGGATGACTCCGTGGCAGTCAGTAGACTTTTGCTGACGTTCACATCTGCCTGCTCCTATCTTTTATACTTGGGTGTACCCTCTTTTGGAGGACCATCCATGAGATGCTCCAATTTCCCTTTGCCTCCAACAACCATCAGCTAGCTGACTCCATAAGGGGTAGTTCTGATTGTTCACCTTCGTGCTGATTGGGATTCGATTGTTGGTTTCTAGGGCTTGGAGTTGGTTCAGAATTTCGGTCAATTTCTCAGTGACTTCATCTGTGGGGAGGCTTACAATTTTTGATGCAGCCACAGAATCCTTTGGATCTTCTTCTTTGCCGCCAAACATTTACTTTGCAGGCAGTTACTGGTATATGACAAGATTATAGTCTTGAACGAGTTGATCGAACAAACTTCTCTGATACCATCTTAGAAGAGAGTTTTTTGGTTAATTGTTCTTCTTGGTTACAACATGTTTGTAGAAAAGAAAATAAATCGGTGATGGAAAGATCGTTTGGGACAAGGATGAGATCCCTTAATTATCGGGATCTCATTCTTGTTTACATATTGCACGATCTTTTCATCATTATCCTTATAACAGTCTTTGCATCTATAACCTGGTTCTGGAAATGTTTTTGATACCTAAGCCCCAAAATTCTTATTTTCTTGTTAATTGGTGTCTGAATGCCCCAACAGATGCCAGAAACGTTGTTGGATTTGTTGGGAGAACTACCTGAAACCAACGATCAAGAGTGGAAGATTTAGTGAAACTAAAGTGGATCTCCTAATGAGGCTTCACAAGATTTAGTGTCTTATTCATACTTCTCAATAGTGGAGAATGAGTGAAATGAGCCAAAGATAGGTAAAGTTATTTGCTCTCGAAGGAACCAGATTCCACTTTCCTTCTCTGACCATACAACTGGCCCTGATCAAGAAGCCACTCCACCATGCCAAGACAACACTACAGCCGAGATATTATATCCTAAACAAGAAGATGTTGCAGCTGTCACGGGCTACATGGGCTGGTGTCTACATTACAGTGTAAGCAAAATGAATTTCTATTTCAGTTCTTGCAAAACTAACTATTACAGTGTGCGTACATTTGATGTTATAAACTAGTCTATGACAAGATAAATTTTCATCATTTTATCTCATAAGGTTTGCACTTATTTTAATGAGGACATCATGTTGTCTTTCCTTATGCAGTAAGAAGGCTCATTAGATAAGTTTTGTTGGCATGGTGAGTTGCTGCCGCAAGCATGAGATGGCCTTCAGGTGAGCTGCTATATCTACAAACGTGCTTTTGTCCATTCTTACGACTGAGACTTAATATTATTGGTTGATTGAAGTCACTGGAGAAGAAGAGTCTTTGGGTCCTCAACTCCCCCCTCAAGCGGAGCGTGGGATTAAAGACTACGTGTAGCTTGGAACGAAAGTATTCAAACACATCCTTTGACAAACTTTTGGTGAAGATATTGGCTAATTGCAGCTGAGATGATACAAATTGCGTTCGAAGATTTCCTGCCAGAGCTTTTTCACAACAACGTGATAATCTAATTCAATATGTTTAGCTTTGGCAATGTGTGACAGGGTTGGAACTAAGAAATATTGCTCCTTTGTTATCACATAGCAAAATCGGTGTTGATACAAGATTATGTTATAAATGATTAAACCATAAGACCTCAGCGGTCGTAGTAGCAAGAACACGATATTCAGCTTCACAACTAGATCGAAAGACAGTAGGTTGTTTTTTTTGCACTCCAGGAAATAAGATTATTACCAAGAAAAATTGCATAGATTGTACTTGAACGATTAGTTTCCGGATACCCTGCTCAATCAGCATCAGCATATTCGGTGATAGTCATAGGATCTGGATCTGATGTAGCATTTGTAAATTGTTATCCCATGTACAACGTTCCTTTCACTAAACGAAGAATTCTCTTAATTCCTTGGTAGTGTAGTGTGGTAGGAGCATGCATAAATTGACTGACAAAATTAATTGCATAGGCTAAATCTGGTCGAGTAATAATCAAATATTGAAGAGAACCAACAAGTGGTCGATACATTGTTGGATCAGTAAGAGGAGTTCCATCAGAGGTCAAGTATTGAGATACTATCATAGGTAGCTTGACAGGTTTACTTTCTAACAATTCAGCACGAGTGAGAATATCTCTAGCATATTTAAACTGACTAAGAAAGAGTCCATTTTCTGTAGGGGTTGCTTCAAGACAAAGAAAATAGGACAAAGAACCCAGATCTTTCAGAGCAAATTCAGTGTGTAGACGTTGTATGAAAGTTGTCAATTGAAGCTTATCATTACCGGTAACAATAATACCATACACATAGAGAAATAGATAGATTACTGTAGACTCGTGATGATAAGTAAATAATGATGTATCTGCACGACTGTATATAAATCCAATTATATTAAGAAAATTACTGAAACTCTCGAACCAGGTGTGAGGAGCTTGTTTTAGACCATAAAAAGCTTTCTTAAGATGACAAACATGATCTGGATATAGTGGGTCTATATATCCTTGAGGTTATTCCATATATACGTCTTCTTGTGGTATGCCATTGAGAAAGACATTTTTCACATCTAGTTGACGTAATGGCCAATTTCGAGTTAGAGATAAAGAAATAACTATATGCACTATAGTATCCTTGACTACAGTACTAAACATATCAAAATAATGAAGACCTGGAATATGAGTAAATCCTCGTGCAACTAAGCAAGCTTTAAGTAGTTCTATAGAACCATCAGAACGATATTTCATACGGAATACCCATTTGGAACTAACAACATTTCCATGTGCAGGCCGCGGTACTAACTCCCACTTTTTGTTTTCATGTAGTGCATTAATTTCTTCATACATTGCTGAGATCTATGCAGAATACTTTGCAGTAGATTTAAAACTTTGAGGTTCAGACATAGTTAATAATGCTAATAGAAGTCCAAGGGTGTAACTTTACAATAATCAACGATAATACGAGGAGAAAATATACCAGCTTTAGCACGAGTAATCGTTGGATGGGAACTTATAATAGAAGGGGTTATGGTTGTTGAAGTTATTTTTGTAGGTGACACATGAGTAAGTTGAACTGCAGATTTGGTTAATTCTGGAGAGAAGACATCTTGATTAGGTGGTGATTGACTGAGTATTACTGGTAGAGTTATACGGTCAAGGGGTGGACAAATTGAGCACGGTGTGAGTACAGAATTTGATGGAAACGAAGAAGATGATTTAGGTGGAGAATCAGATAGAATTGTTATGTTTACTGGTTCTAAAAAAGTTGAAATATGCATATTAGTAAGTGAAGGAAGAGAAGAATTTTGATTGAATAGAAAACACATTTCATCGGACCGAGCATGTCTGTCTCTCTCTCTCTCTCTCTCTCTCTCTCTCTATATATATATATATATATATATATATATATATATATTCTAGAGATGTTGGATCTAAACATCAAAAACCTTTATGTGAGGAACTGTATCCAAGAAAGATACATGGTATACTATGGGGCATAAGCTTATGTGGTGTGTAGT
>JAOWBN010225060.1:0-12953 GCA_028565015.1 Pinguicula moranensis | reverse complement strand
ATCTCAAGACAGACCTATTTTCACCATTATACCCTCGTGTTAAACACTGATACAGAAATTAACACAGGGATATAATTATCCATTTTGTGGTGTCTTGCGCTATCTTGTGCTATTTTGTCCTGTGCTATATCATTTCTCAATTTATCCACTCGAAGTCTTTCTTTTGTGTCCACGTGGCAAGCTCTGATTAAACAAAATCAATCTTTTTTGTATAATGACTATTTATCATGTGGTGGATTCGCTCTCAGAATCCATTAAAAGTTATCTCAAACATGAATTTAAAATAAGGAAATGTAAACATACGATCAGTTATATCTCCCACGTCTCAACTTAATTTTATGTTCAACAACATCCCTCCAAAAAAGGAGTAAATTCTGAAGTGTGAAAAGTCTCATAGATAGGGGCGTCTATTTTTAATAATTTAGATGTAAATCTGGATATTGGGGATTGATTTATGAAACCCTAGTATCAGATTTAAATAGGCCTTCAAAAACTCACATTATATAATCTTGTAATTCATTGGTGTAATTGCCGTTCTTAATAAAAAAATGGATAATATTTGACCTAAAAATAGGCATGTGAGTTTGTACAAAATGGATTCTTTGGCCCAGTATGGTTTTTGACCTAATCGATCCTACCTGACACAACACAATTTGTTAGCGGAAATGGAAATAGGTGATCAAAAATAAAAAAAATTTATTTTCATACTCAATTTGAATTTAATCGGAAATTGAAATGAAAATGGAACGTTTTTCACTTCAAAACACAATGAATAGCAATCGAAAATAAGGTAATTTCGATTTTCGTTCCATTTTTTATTCCGATTTTCGTTCCATTTCCGATTCCAATTTCCAATTTCGAACGAAAATAAGGTAATTCGGAACGGAAATGGAATGAAAATTTTCTTCAAAATTAAGTTCGGAACGAAAATGCAAATATCCATTTTCGTCGAAAATTTCCATTTAAGCATCCCTAATCATTTATGAAAATTGTGGAGGGCGTTTTCGTTACCCCTTTAACACTTTTTATCTTACTTAACGGGATTTGAGCTGGAAAATAACTCCGGGAAAGACTTGGGATTAGATTACTTGGACATCATTTTGGAACAGCATTCCTGAAAGTTGTCTTTAAATAAATAAATAAGAATGTTATATTTTAAAGCAGTTTTTTAGTTTTCTATTTTTAAACTATTAAAATTTGCTTATAAAGCTTCCATTCCAAATATTTTTCCCAATTTATATTTTTATCAACTTTTAAAAAAAAATACTTCAATATTTTCTAACAAGCTACTACGATATGATCTAATAAGCTATTAAAATGTAACCAGACTTCAATGGTCATTGATCGAGAAGGATTTAGCCTAACTTTATTCAGGCACCCTTGTAGCCCTTAAAACAAGCTACTAAAACATTCTTTAATAAACTATACTTGTTAGGGAGTAAATGCCCCCAACATTCAATTTGCAACTGAAATTAAATAGAGTTAAATATTGTCAAATAATATTGAATAGTATTAAAATTTAAAAATGAGGCACGAGGCTGTGAACAATATCATGAGTCCTAGTCATTACTTGTATAAATATGTATATATATTGGTTGAAAATACATACTAGAGAAGAGAAGAAGAGGACTAGAGAAAAAATAAGAGAAGAAAACTTCGATGTTATTTGCAAATTTATTTGTCAATATGTACAATATTTTTTTCTTTGTTTACACAATTTATTAATTAATTCATAACAATACTTTCAAAAAATCCAGAGATTTAGAAATATAGATATATCAAAATGGGTCGGGCCAGACGTAATGAATAATCCGGATTCCGGCTCTAAATTCCATGGTTTCTAATTGCCCTTTCGGGCGCTAGAGGCTGTATCCTCACCACAACTTCCTGCGGCCGCGCATTGACGATCTCCGCCATTTTTGTGTTACAATTTTCCGCCAAACATCGCCTGCACGTGGGGCAGGAGGAGTGGCACGTGAGCCACTTATCGACGCAGTGCACGTGGAATCCGTGATTGCACGAGGGCATCAATCTCACGCGCTCCCCGGCGGTGAACTCGGAGAGGCAGATGGCGCAATCGGCGTCGAGTTTGAGATGGGTGGGGTAGGTGACTGTGGGGAACGTCTTGAGGGCCTTCTTCTTGATGCCGGTGTCGGCGGCGCGTGAATCGGCGTTCGCCAGGTTCGAGCACCGGCACGCGCATCTGATAATGGAATTTACTCCGAGCGAGCAAATCAATGCGCACAAAAGTACGGCGATGACCATAACAGCATTCGCATCGAAAGTGTTGTTCATGCTCTCACTGGGTGGAGGTGGAGGTGGTTCTTGCCTGCTGCTACTGCGAAGAAGCAATCTTCGTGAATATTGGATATTGGCAAAAAATTCTTCAGCCATGAAAATGGAGATGGAAGAAAACGAAGCAGAACTTGGACCTGATTAACAAGAAAAAAGTTTGGATTTTTATGTCTGGTTTGTTGAAAATCTACATCATGGTGTTGGATTTATAGACAAACGTAAAGGGCATAGGTAGAGGAATTGCTATCTTGAAATTCGTTTAGTGGGGCCCAAAAATTTTTTAGGGGTAATTTTTTTTGTTGTGGGGACCAATTTCTTTTATGAGGTAAATAATTTTTTTAGGAAGGGATAATAATGACGGTTTATTAATAATGAAAAATAATAATTTTAATAATTTAAAAAATAATAAGTTTTTTAATATATTATAAAATTAATTTTATTAATAATATATATAATTCAATAATAAAAATATCTATATATTTTGCTATCGATGATCACGCTTATCATAAAATTAATCCATAACAGAATTATAATTAATGGCTATAGATTTTTTGTGGGTTCTCCTCACTTCTTTAATCAAGGTACTTTACAATTTTAAATTTTTTAGTGTTCAAATTCCCCTAATTCAAATATTAGGGTTTGAGTTATTTTTAAATTTTTCTTCGATATTTGATTAATCCGTTCAAAAATTCAAAATATGGGTGCATGTAAAAATTAGAAACTTTGAGCATTTGAGATGTTTTTGGGTTGGGCCAATTTTTTTCTTATTACTTTGATTTCCGCTTGAAATTTTTTATGACCTAAAATTCATAATTTGAATGGAACACTACTAAAATTTGACTCAAATACATTAATTTTTTTTTTTTTTTTTGTATCTAACTACATTTACATTTTTCTTAGATCCAAACATATTCAAAATTGGCCCGGACCCCTCCTAGATCCACGCATGGGGAGAGAGTTTTAGAGTGGGGTTTCTCATTTTGGGGCAGATGGAGTGGGGACACGGTTGGGAAATACATTTTGGGTACAAGTGGGCTAAGGTAGCCCAATCCGTTTGACAAGCAGTATCGGCCCACCTAATTCTATATTTTTAATTTTATAATGGTTCAATTTTTATCTTTAAATCTTAGTATTATAAAAATAAAAAAGCCATACCCCTGCCCTCCCCTCTTTCTAGTTTTTTTTATTTTATTTTTAAATTTCTCCCTAAATCTTATGCCACGTTGCACAAAGATATATCGGCCAACTTAATAATTTTTTTGATAAGCCAAATTTCATATATAAAAATAAAGTTATTTACAGAAATCGACATTAAACACAACAAAAGAAATGTACAAATCATCTCGAGTACTAGATCTACTATGATGAGATCAGTGGATGTTGCCTTGATCACAAACTGTATATCTTGCCCTTCCATCTTCCCCTCCAGTGTAGCTAAGAGTGATATGGTATATTGCTCCTCTAGCTTGGTAGAAGAAAACAAAGCATCTCCGCATTCAGATCATAGCTATTATCAGGTCTTTACCAAACAAATTATTATGACTAAATTTCCCAAAAAATTATCATGACTATCAACTTATCAATACCCTTTTTTATAGAAATATTGGTATATAACTTCTTCCTGTTTGATGAGCTATTCAATAGATGGCATATCCTGTTGGGCAGGAATTAAAGTTCACTTTCAAGACTACAACACTAACCTCATTCAACTATAGGTCCAGACATTGAAAATAGGATAATGTCCTCGGTGCTTCCTGTGAGTCTGGGTAGCCTTACTTAACCAGTTGTTTTTGTTGAGAAGAACCAACTTAATAATTGATATGCAAGAAATTTTGGAACCGAAACAAACAACGAAGCGAAACTGCATGCAATGCTTGGAGGAATTTGACTATGCAGACAAGTGTGGTGCGTGCGGGAATTATTATTGAAACGGATGCACAGATCATAGTTGATTGGCTTCACTCAGGATAATGCACAACATGGAACCTGCGAGAGGATCCATGCGATGAGGTTTTTGTGACCTCGCAAATATTAGAGTCAGGTAGTATGCGCCATGTAAAACTGAATGAAGACCGGCCAGCCATGGAGATAGAAGCTCATGGAAATCATGTACTAAACTTTTGGGAATGAAAGTTTAATTTTTGAGAAAAAAAATTCCGAATTACCTTGTCTTTCATTCATCTTATAAATTATTCCACACCAGCCTGGGCCGGATTTGCTAATTTTTTTACAATCGAACCACGTCATCACATTTATCTATAATAAGTATGATGTTGATTGAGAGATACATGTCCCACATTATATATATAAAAAAAAAGCTAACTTAGACAACTATGATGTTGATTGAGAACTATATGCGCCACATTATAAATAAAGTTATTACTGAAGGTAAGAGTTAGAATTTTTTGTGAGGGGGATAGATTTTTCTTGGATCGTTTTGATCTGCAATGCGGTTTGTATTTTTTTTACAAAAATGAGAAGAAACATAAAATTAATGATCCAAAATAAAGACTTCACAATTAAGAAGACTTACGGTTAACTACCAAAAATAAAGAAGACTTACGGTTTTAGAGAAAAAAAATAAAATCAATAATGCAAAATAAAAGAATTTTTAGCAAATTGGTATTAAAATGTTATTGTAGACAACAATTGTAATAATCATTGACTCCAACAAATAATTTGAACAAAAAACGCCTTTGACATTAGGGTAATGAAACAAAATTATCATTAATTTCATAGGTGAAATGGGAGATAGATAAATAATTGTACTTTGCGTCTCTTTTGTACTTATAGTTTTTTTTAAAATTTATATCTTTTTTCTCTTTTTTTTTTCAGATTATTTTAATATCAATTTTAATTAAAAAAAATTATATTCTAATATCAGATCTGGTCGAGTAATTAGTTAAGATGATATAATTTCAAACTATTCCATCAATGTTGTTTGGTGTACCACGAGACATATATCTTTTGTTTTTGTTATGTTTTTCACTGTTATTAATTGATCAAGAAGTTACTAACGTTTTTATTCTGATTGTGAGTATTCAAACTGTCCGCAAATTCCTAACAACCGCAAAGAGGGTTGGAGAATGTTTAATCTTGAGACTCAATATTCTAAAGATTTAAAATTTGTTGAGGATGTTCTTCATATTCTCCCCAAATGGATTATGGGCGAATGAAGCGAAGGCGTGGGCTGTAATGTGAATCTTTTATTACTGGCTTTTGAAGAAGCCACAGATGTTCCTGTGGACTGAAGCAGTCTACGTGACGCGAACTGTGGTCTGTCGCCAATCAATAGAGAAAAGGAGGTCACTATGGACCAGCCATCACTGCATATTGCGGTCCATGAGATCAGGACCGCTGTACACAATACAAGGATCGCGGTCCAAGAGACCAGGACCGCCATCTGCAAGACCAAGCCCACTGACCGTGAAGCTAAAGCGCCAATTGTTCGTCTTCAAAGGAAGTTTGGTATCGAACTTGTTATTGATAATTCTAGCAGTGATTCCTTTGAGCACGAAGGACTATGCACACTTTTTTAAGAAAATACCTAGCCTCTTTACTTTGCCTCATGTTTTGCACACTGTTAGCATCAATAAAGGAAAGACCTCCTCGCACTATTGCTCGTGCATGTTCGAAAAAGTTCTCAGGTATTCAGTTTGTTATTGTTGGCAGCGTATCGTGTGATAGATTTCTGATCACATAATTGCTTCATGGCAGCAATCAATATAGGAGTGATTAGAACCGACAGAAGTGGGTTCTCGTTCGTGTGCGAGTGCAACAATGTATTAGATAAATGTAAATTACTCTCTTAAAAGCTTTAATAACAAAATAATAGATCATTGCACTCTATTTTCTTATATGTTGCCTATGCACGTTAGGATATATAGTCGACCAGCCACCACTTGCGGAGAGTAAATTAAATGACTATAACATCCTGATGGAGCAAGAACATAAACAAATGGTCCTCGATGCTGATGCTTGTACTACAACAATAAATACCCGACCCCCTATACAACAATGTCAACAAAATATTATTTTCTTTTTTCTATTTTTAAGATGGGCAAATGTCTATAAAATGTTACAAATGCAAGAAGAAAGAAATTGTACAACCATTACAGAACCAATCCAATGGCAGTCATTTTCGAACACCCAGAAATGATGTTCATTGGCTTTCTCATAACATTCTTCCTCTATTACTTGATGGATCGAATGGGAAGAAAGAGTTGCGAGGTCACAAACTGGCCTCTGGTTGGCATGTTGCCAGCGGTGATTCAGCATTTGAACGGGATTCACGACAAAGCCACGGAGATTCTGATTGCACGTGGGGGAACAATTTGGTTTCGGGGACCCTGGTTCTGCAACATGGACATGCTAGCCACCTGCCATCCCGATGATATCCAACACATTTGTAGCAAGAACTTCCCAAACTATCCAAAGGGGCCGGAATTCCGGGAGAAATTTGACATCCTCGGAAATGGGATATTTACAACAGATCACGAGATGTGGGAGATACACAGAAAGTGTGTTCTTGCAGGGATGAGTGGAGCAAACTTCTACAAGACCCTCGAGAAAATTGTTTGGCAAAAAATGGAAACAGGGCTCACCCCTGTTCTTGATCGCCTCTGTGAAACAGGGGATGAAGTTGATCTGCAGGACATTTTCCAAAGGTTCGGTTTTGATAACATTTGTCAGCTTCTGTTGAATGCTGATCCCGAAAGTTTGTCTCTTGATCTGCCAACTATTCCTTGTCAGAAGGCCTTTTCCAATTTCCTCGGACCAATTTTCCAGAGGCATCTTTTGCCAAGGATCATTTGGAAGCTGGAAAGGTTGCTAAGAATCGGGAGCGAGAAGCTACTCATGGATAGCTGGATCACATCGGACAATTTCATTAACTCGTTTCTTGAGAATGATAAGTTTAAAGATCTTGACATATTAGCAGTCTTCAGAAAGACGTACGAGGCTAGCAAAGATGTGACAACTGATGAATCAAGAAAGTTCATGAGAGACACTGTCTTCACTTTACTGATTGCTGGCAGTGATACAATGAGCACCACTCTCACATGGTTTTTCTGGTTGTTGTCCAGCAATCCACGAGTTGAATTCAAGATTCTTGAGGAACTTGAAACGGTACTCAACTTGAAGGAAGATGGGAAATGGAGATCCTTCACTGTTGAAGAATCCCAAAAGCTGGTATACCTCCATGCTGCCTTATCGGAGACTCTCCGGCTGTTTCCTCCGGTAGCTCTGGAGTACAGATCTCCAATTCAGGAAGACGTACTCCCTTCCGGACATCATATTCGTCCCAACACGAGAATCATCATTTCTTTTTATTCAGTGGGGAGAATGGAGTCATTGTGGGGTAAAGATTGCTTGGAATACAAACCTGAGAGATGGATTACTCCCAAAGGATCACTTAAACTTGAGCCTTCTTATAAGTTTCCGGCATTTAACGTCGGACCGAGATCGTGTACCGGGAAGGAGATGGCGTTTATAGATATGAAAATGGTGGCTGCAACTCTTATCTATCATTACAACATTCATGTCGTCAAAGGGCAGATAGTTACACCTCGGAATTCAATCATCATCCATGCAAAAAATGGACTTCGGGTCTTATTGTCAAAAAAGGAACGAAAGTAGAAAGGTGCCGAGTTTACGGCATGCTTTTACGTTGTTGTGTACGAATTGGATTGAGGAACTTTTTTTTATCACATGTATCATTCTCTTTAATCAGGTCAAAGTTTACATAAATGAATGAGGAAGGCATGTCTTGTTTTGTTTGTCCATTTTTATGAACATGTTTGTTAAAAACAAAAATTTAAACATTAATTCCACTTGTACTTTAAATCCTTTGAAGTTCACAGTGAACTTTGACAGCTTGAGCTATAAGGAGAAAGAGGCTCTCGCCTGTCTCTACCCGCGACGTCTGGTCGGAGGGGTGCAACGTTCTCCGGCGCACCCTAGCCTCTATAACTTACCCCATGCCTGTCTGTCGTGTCCCTCCACTACTCCAGCGACAGCCTCTGCATTCCGCACATGCCTGTCGCGTTCACAGTCTCTCCACCGCGCCCATGCCCAGGGCATCTCTGTGCCTCTCTACGGTCAAAAGTCTTGCGCTGTCAAATCCGGTTGTTCAGGCGACCCTCGACCGCTCTCGGCTAGATCCCAGTAGCCCTATCGGTCCTCGCCCTCCCAACCAACAAAACATCTAGATTCGGTTGCTTCTGGAGACTATATATAACCCGAGTCCAGATCTGGACAAATCTTGATGATTCGACTCCAGCTCCCGCCGCGGCATGCGACAGATCTTGGAAATGAGCCTGCACACGCTCCCATGCACCTCTGCACTGCCCCACTAGCCGTATTGAAAAATTACATGACAGCGACAACTGTCGTGTCACACTTCTCAAAAGATTTATCTCCTCGAGGCAAACACTATGCTCGTGGAACCGTTTCTCGAGACACTGGAAAATGGACCCATTTTGGGCTCGTATTTTGTAATTTATGTAATAGGTTAAATCTGATTGGGCCTTTAGGGCCCAAACCTGTATTTCTAGAAAAGCCTGGATTAGTGAAATGTGAATGGGCCTGTAGGCCCAACCCAACTGTACTTTTTTAATCTGGGCCATTTGGCCAATTTAATTCAAACACTTATAAAAAAAAAACTTTGATGGCTTGAGCTATGTACTATATTTGTCGAACCATATTAGACAAAAAATAATTCTATGAGAGATTCGTTGTGAAATACGACACCCTTCACATGCCCTCCGCCACACATCAACAATTGGAAGCGATCAACCGTCATAATCCAGGCGTTCCCAACTACCAAACAGCGATAACAAAGCCGACACTATTCAATTGCCCAGAAATAGAAGATTATTAACCAAACACTAATATCATCAGGGGCAAATGGGAAGACATGCTATACGATCATGTTAGGATTTTTAGTTATATAAGAATCTTATGGCGACTAGAGTCTCTGAAAGAAATTTAATTATATTAGAATTTTTGCCAATAAATATATGTTTTCTTAACCATTAGGGTTAAGAGAGAATATTTAAGAGAGAAAAGGTGAGATTTAAGTTGTGACTTTGTGTCTGTGTTCATAGTGGATTAATTCTATTGTGGACGTAGGATTTAAGGCCAAACTAGGGGTGGGCAGCGGATGCGGAGTTTTCGCACTCCGCTCCGCATCCGCAAACTTCGCTTCCGCGCGGAAGCAGGGCGGAATGCAGAAGTTTTTATGGCTTTTCGCGCGAAAGCGGAGCGGAATGCGGAACCAGGCGCAGAAAAGTGTGGTTTTCGCATTCCGCATCCGCAAACTAAAATATTAAAAAAAATCCAATTAAAAAATTGTCTAAAATTCTCAACTCCAGAAGTCCAGAATCGCTCATTTTTGGGACTCCAGATTATAGAATCGCTCATCGTTGTAGCCTATTACATATACATCATTTTTTGTATCTATATATATTTACATAAAAAAAAATACAGCCTTTATGGCTTTACATCATTTTTTATTTTAAAAATTTCACAACTTCATTTTCGTAAAACACTAAAATCTATTTGCAACTAAAATCAGTAAATGTAAAATTGTAAATCACAATTCACAAATAAGGGTTCAACCTAAATACTCTTCGGCCTTCGGTGCGCCGTTGCCGTTCTTCTCTGCGCGACTGTGCCGTTGCCGTTCTTCTTTGCGCCGTTCTTCTCTGCTGTGCTTACTGGTTTTCGATATCTAGAACATGAAATAGATTTTTGTTCATATTGAATTTCTATGGTCTAGCAATTCAAAATGTGGTTGAAATTGAAAAACTGACAGATGTTTGTTTGGCTTAAGTTGTGCTTTGATGTCAATAAACCCGTGATTATTATGATGAATAAATTCTGGAGGTCGCTTGTATGAAGCTTGCTATGCTTTCTTTTAAATTATTTGGCCAAATATGAGTCTCATGTTTGTCTCCGTTTCTTCTTAACAGGCGCCAAAAGTCTTTCCTCATGACAACTTAAGGGTTGAGCTTGGAGGCGAACACTAAGCTACTGACTTGAGGTGATTGTGCAGTAATGTGCGTCTCCATTCTACTCTTGAGAGTGTTAAACAATTAAGAATAATTTTACTTTGATATCCAAGACTATTGGGTTGCTCTCGGTCTTAGTCTTGTACTTGTAGTCTTGTATGCCAATTAGTCTGTCTTTATGACAAGAGTTGAAGTTGGTGGATAGGCTAAGTTGCATCTTACAAAATTCCAATGTATGTTCATTTTGATTTTTGAGTTTTTTGTGAATGCACATTACATTCGAGATTTATAGCAGATTTTGATTTTTGAATTTTGATTGTCAAACAAGAGGTGAGAGGTGCTTCATGATTTTGGACCAGAGGTATTCCTGCAGTGGTGCACAGTAATTGAGGATTTATTGTATTGTATTGAATGTACATACACATTATGTTTTGTTGTTAGTGCTTACTGCTTAATTACTCTCGATCTAAAACTGTTGCAACCACCAATAGTGAAAGAGAAAAATCCAACCCAAAGAAAAAGAAGATGAATCACTTTTTGATAGTTGCAATAGTCTTAGATCCCCAGACAAAGATGAAGTGGTTCAGTTATTGGTTTACTAAAACTATGAGCAAAGAAGTCAAAACTACTACTTATAACAAGGTTATGCGGTGTGTGAGTGGAGTCTTTGAAGAATATGATAAGATCTATGGCAAATCTTCCTCTTCTAATCCAGTTGGGGCAGGGACAAGTCAGTCATTCTCTTAGTTTGATAATTTCAAGGATGATATGAGCAACGCATTCAATAAGTCAGAACTTGATACGTATCTGGAAACCATTTATTTACGTGGAATACCAAGCTAGATATTCTAGCTTGGTGTAAGAAGAAGGAAACTTACCATCAAGTTCTATCACAGATGGCAAGAGATGTACTTGCAATCTCGATCTCCACTGTTCCATCAGAAGCCGTTTTTAGCATTGGAGGTCGAGTCATGGATTCAACACGTGCTTCTATGACCCCCATGACAGTTGAGGCATTGGTGTTGACACAAAATTGGATGTCCAAAAAAATCAAGATGTGGAAGGAGAGGAAGATGATGCTATGGATGACGAAGTTGATGCTCGTGCTTGTGAGATAGGTAATTATTCTACGTTATATTTCTTTCGAATTCGTTCTTTAACTATTCTTTCGTTCACGTTCTAACTTAGTTTATGGTTATAATGCATGTAGAGTTTCTCCAAAATCCAGAAAGTTTCAGTAGTTGTCTTCGCTCTTCTAGTTCTACTATTACTCGACTTTGATAGTTGCATATTGGGACTCTCCGACTCTGTTGAACTTGCTGCGTATTTTTGGTTATTTTGGTTGAACTTGTTGTGTATTTCTGGTTATTTTTGCTGAACTTACTATGTATTTCTACAGTTATTTGTTGGGTTATTTTGTTTGTATTGCATAATGTCAGATATTTGTATTTTCTCATTTCTCTATACGGCAGAATTGTTTTCCATGTTGCAATATTCAATATTGTTGCGAAAAAAAATCTGCTTTAAAAAAATCTGCGGAACATTCGCTTCTGCATTTTTTTGCGGAAGCGGATTCCGCATTCCGCATAAAATTTGCGGAGCAGAATGCGGAAGCAAAAATGGATTTCTGCAAAATTGCGAATGCGGATGCGGAAGGGGCTCGGTGCGGAAACGGAACTTCCGCTGCCCAGCCCTAGCTTGGAGATTTAGAAGTTTTTATATTCATTGAGTTTGATTGGACACAAATCACATTCAATGAAAGGAGATTTCTTTTGTTAAATTATATTTAACATCTTTGAACTATTTGCTTGACATTTTTTCTTATTCCTGATTCGGCGGTCACTACAGTGAAAGGAGATTTCAGCAAGTGCACAAATGTGATATCTGATTCCCTGCTCCTCGTATAGTCCTAGTTCTGCTGGTGACCTGAACAAGATTCCCTGCTCCTCGTATAGTCACAAATGTGTTAATTTACAAGAAACAAGATCATTATTACTGCCCTCTGAAGGAATATACTCGAATTCTTCCAGGATCCAATCAGATGGTGAGATTTAGATCAGGTTAGGCAAGGGACAGTCGCAATCCCAACCTAATAAATGGTTTCACAAAACAAATTATTTTTTGTTGAGATTTAGATTAGGTTAGGCAAAGGCATTACACTTATGTTCAAATTTATTGATAAAGTAATTAATTATAATCTTGTATTTTATTGTGATTAGAGATGGATGGCTCTCGAAAAGCGAAGAAATTAAAAACTTTCGATTCATTTTTCCAAAGGAAGGAAGCTTCTACAAGTGAAGATTATCACTCTCAATCCCAAATAGTAGAAAATGAAATTGTTCCTCCTCCTGAACATGATCAGACTAGAGATGAAAATGAAGTTGCTCCTTGTCCAGAGCATGATCCGAATATAATTGAGAATGAAGTTGCTCCTCCTCCTGGGCGTGATCCCACTTAGCCCTGGGCAGCGGTGCGGGCGGTGCCGAAACAGCCCGTACCGCGTATCGCCCACGAAAGTTGCGGGTTCAAAAATCTATACCGCGAACCGCCCACGAAGAGTTGTTACTGCACCGCACCGCACCACATAGCACCACGAAACATTGGCGGTGGGTTGCGGTGCGGTGCGGTAGGTAACCGCTTAATAAA
>JAOWBN010225049.1:0-12953 GCA_028565015.1 Pinguicula moranensis | reverse complement strand
TAAGTGAATTGGACGAGCGGAGAAATGATGAATATGAAAGTGCACAAGTTTACAAGGATAATATTGATAGGATAAACACACACTCAGGCGCCTTTTCCAACTAGGACAGAAGGTACTCTTCTCAACTCCAGAATGTTTTGCAGGAAAATTGAAATCCAGATGGTCTGGATCCTTTGAGGTCACACAAGTATTTCCTTCTGGGGCCATAGAGATTGCTCATCCTGATAAAGGAACATTCAAAGTAAATGGACTACGGCTTAAGCCATCTGATGAAGGTAGCAACATGTTAGAGAGGCTCAATGCCTCTACTCACTGAAGTAAGCTCACCATGTCGAGCTAAAGACAATAAAGAAGCGCTGCTTGGGAGGCAACCAAAGATCTGTTGTTTTGCACCACTCAGGGACGTATCCCCAACCCTTCTACCTACTTAACTCAATCAACATCAAGTTATCCAACGTGTTAAGTTTGGGGAAGGGTTGTTATAAGTCCCCCAGTGGCAGTTATTATTACTTATGTCCATTAAAAATGTTGATTTAATTTTAAAAGTTTTGTTTAATCATCACAGGCTAACACCTCTTGGTATATCATACAGGGTGGCCTACGTGAACACAACCAACAGAAAGATCAAGCAACAATCATGATGGAGCAGGAAACAAAAGACTAAACTTTAGTTTCCAACTCACTGTCACGATCAACACGTCTAATTTACACAATTACCATAATGGGCAGTTATTTTTATTCAATCATGTCAGCCCAATAACAGCTATAGTAAAGGCCACCATATAATTTTCAGGCCCATTCAGTTCCCGATATAAAAACATGGCCGTTGTCCTACCTCAAACAACAATTCAATTTCAGACAACGACTAATCCTAAATGCCAAAATCCTCTCGGGACCACTGAGCAGTTCGCGTTACTCCTGAACTTCAAAACTTGTCTGAGCGCGTGTTCTCTATGCTGCATTGCAGTAAAGTAACCACTAACTCAAACTCATTACTCCAGTGTTCTCCAAGTTTAGGAAGCATGCCACCTAAGAAAGCGAAAATCAATAAGTCTGGTGCTACTGAAAAATTTGCAAATGCCATTGCAAAAGATTTCTTTGATGCTACTGTGGGCGTATTGGATGTGATATGGGAAAGGGGTTTTGCTTTTGGATGCACGCCTACTGTTAGGAAAGCTGCCAATGATCGTTATTGGACTTAGTTTGTTAGAACTCCAACTGAATATGCACCAAATCTAGTAAGGGAATTTTATGCAAACTTAGCTTTCATGAATGACTTCAAAGTATACGATAGAGGGATTTGTGTGTCGTTTAGCCCGATGGAGATAAATCAAATTCACAATCTTGTGTGCTTGAGTGAAGATGAATTCTCGAAGTTCAATGGGGAGTACCCTGATTTGGCTAATGTGGCTGAATATTTGTGTTCTCCGAGAATGACCTGGAAGTTGTCTACAGGAAACAAACCAAGAATTGGAAGTTAACAAGTCAGATTACCATGTCACTGTTCTCATGGGCACTTATTCATATGCACCAGGATGATGCCAACTGCCAACACCGGGGACATCAAGCTGAAGAGTTTGCTACTCATATATGCCATTGAAACTAGCCGTGACATTGATGTAGGGAAGGCAATTTGCAAGGACATTATGGAGAGTCTGGTTACCCTGGAGAAGTGCCCCAATTCACTACACTTCCCTTCCTTGATAACTGCGATTTGTCTGAAGGCTGGGGTAGCCTTGGCTGATGACGAGAAAGAAAGATTTATTTCCAATATTTCATGCAGAAGTTGACTCTTCAATGCTTGCACGCTTCATCTTTCAGGTCGAGTTCCCAGTTTGCGAGATGGAAATTCAATGGAAAAAGTTTTCATTCCCTCATGGAAGCAACAAAGTAGTTAAATCTTGTCCTGAGACCTCCTTCATAGTGGTTCTTGTATAAAATGTTCTAGAATAGTGTTCTCGCTCAGCCAAAAGTCATTTAAGTCATATTCCGCTCAATATCTCGACCATGGACTTTTACTGTAATAGTCAAGATTTAGGCAATGTGTCGTCACTTTGAATCAATGAGTAAGCACTTTAGGCCAGTAACCATTTCTTCTCCAATCATTCAACTTTCTTTTGCAAGTAGCTCAAGTTCTCATAATAAACTAGCCATATACCATATCACCCTTAGGTATACCTGATGGGGGGTATGACAAGAAGACTAGGTCTCCATATCAACTCCAAAGAGGCACATAGTATTTGGCAGAGTAGGAGCTAGATTGGTGATTGTATTGTAATTTGTAAATATTATTTTCTATTTAATGAAATTTGTCTTATAAAAAATAAAAGTTTTCATAATAAACTATTCTCATAGAGTCAATTAGACTCAATTAATCTTCATTTATTATCTCATCAACATCTCCAAACTTGAATCATTGCTTGTCCTCAAACAAACAGATCTAAAAAAAACTTAAATACACAGGATGTGTGTGGAAAGGTGGACACCTAACTCCGAGTCATGCATTTACAAGTGCAGCTTCTTATGCTTGTATTCATTACCAACTTTTGTGTTACTTCATACATATAGGTGTCAACCACGGTCAGAGCAATGAGGATTTTCTCACTTTCAGGTCAGGTTCCCTTCTTCAAACTTAAACTTACGTATTTTTCATCCCAACTTTTCTTTCAGTTTAATTTCTTCATCTCCCTTGCTTATTGCCATACTAAGACGGTCAACAATTGGGATAGACATTATTGTGAAAGTCGATACATATTTCTTCCATCAAAGTCATACATTAGACCCGAGGGTATTTACATAACTGGCAATACAAGAGTACTATGTACATCAAAAATGCTCTTCTTTTCTTTTGTTTTGGGACAGCTAATTCTATCTTTGAGTGCACAAAATCAATTGCTTAGCTATCATTCGAGATACATAATATAATTTATTTTTCTGTTTGTTTTTGTTTTTTTGGCTTTTGTGTGTGTGTTGCCTTTTCTTTTTCCTATCCATCACTTGTCCCAATCTTGGTTTTGGCTCAGAGGGGTTATTCTTGAAGTGAAGAAAAGTGTTTGAATTTTTCTATCAATCTTAACCTAAAGTCGGGTATCCTTCCCAAAATACTTTTTTTTTTTCCTGAAATCACTTCCCCCAGTTCTGTCCTTGGTAGATTTCTCTTATGTATTACAAGTTGTTATTGTTTCTTCCAAAGTATGATAATGACCATAAGTACAAAACGATTAATAGCTACACAATTATCCTCAAACTCAAAATTTGCATCTTTTTCCAATAGCTTGCATACTCGTCTGGTGATGTGTGAAAAATCTTGCATGGCTCATAAAGCTTCTAATTCCCTTGACAGAAGTTGGTGGTGGCAGTTTGGCAATGACTTCTATTTTTTCTCTGTCGACTTCTATCCCCAAACTTGACATCTTCTGTCCCATCATAATTCCTTCCTATACCATGAAGTGGCATTTTTCCCAGCTAAGTATTAAATTTGAGAGTTCACACCTTTTCAACACTAATTGTAAATTTTTCAAGCATCTCTCAAATGATGATCCAACCACCGAGAAGTCATCCATGAAGACTTCAATGATGCGCTCCACCATGTCAGAGAAAATACAGGTCATGCACCTCTGAAAGGTAGCTGGAGCATATGGCATTCGGCGGAATGCAAATGTTTCATAGGGGCAAGTAAAGGTAGTCTTCTCCTGGTCTTTAGGTACTATATAAATTTGGTTGTATCCAAACATCCAGATAGTAGTAAAACTCGTAGCCTGCTAATCGATCTAACATCTAATCAATAAAAGGTAATGGATAATGATCCTTTCTTGTGGCCTTGTTCATTGCTCTGTAATCCATACAGATTCTTCATCCAGTAACTTTCCGTTTGGGAATAAGTTCATTCTGCTCATTGACTTCCACTGTCATTCCTCCTTTCTTTGGGACACACTTGACTAATCTAGCTGCTGTTCGAGATAGGATATATCACTTCAGCATCCAGAATAATGAAATCAGCCGGAAAGATAAATTTATCCACTTTGATAAGGACATCTTCAATGATTCCTCTAAGGTGCTTGATGGATCTATCCGCCAGATGTAAGGAGATTGTAGTGGGCCTGGCTTCACCCAATTCCAGCTTCTGAAAAAATAGACAGAGGCATAAAATTAATGCTTGCACCTAGTTCACACAAAGCCCTAGCAAATGTGGAATTTTCAATGGAACAGGGGATAGTAAAACTCCCTGGATCTTTTAGCTTCAGTGGCAACTTCTTTTGGAGGATGGCGCTGCATTCATCTCTGAGTGCCATAGTCTCATAATCTCCAAATTTTCTTTTATTGGACAAAATGTCCTTCATGAACTTCACGTAGCATGGCATCTGCTCCAAAGCTTCAAAAATGGAATGTTAATGTGCAGTTTTTTTTAAAAATATCTAGAAACTTTTGAAACTGTTTGTACAATTTTCCTGTTTTAATCTATGTGGGAATGACTGATTCTTTATGTTCTTCCTCTTTCTGAGGTATAATTTCTTCAGACTTGTGGGTTCTTCCTTTTTTTTGTTGGCGAGGTATCCTTGGCATAATTTCTACCTAATTTCAACTTCTCAGTGTTATAGCTTGGCATTGCTCCTTAGGATTCACTTTAGTGTTGCTTGGCAATATTCTGGGGTCTCTCTCTGCTAACTGCTTTGCTAATTGTCCCACCTGAGCTTCCAGATTCCTCATAACTATTGTTTGATCCTTGAAGTTAACCCTTGTTTCTTGCATAAATCCTTGTGACGTGGTGGCCAACTATGCCACTAAATCTTGAAAGTTTTGGTTGTTCTTTGCAGTCAACGCCACTTGAGTAATCAGATCATCTGAGGACAAGTGATGCTATTGCGAGTTTCCTTGTGGCCTCTACATCTGTTGTTGGCCTTGAAATGACATCTTTCCTGGAGGGTTCAGCACATTTTGATTGTTACTCCATGAAAAATTGGGGTGGTCATTCTTCTATGGATTAAAGTTTTGGTATCTTGGCTAATTTGATACATAATTCAGTTGCTCCATGGGGATGCTATCCATTGATGAGAGCTCCTGACACTGATCTTTGTAGTGTAGTCCTCCACACATCTTACAAGAGAATGGTTGAACTACCATTACTGATTTTGATGCTCCATTTTGACTAAATAAGGCTTCAATTCTGGAGCTCATGGCATGCATTGCAGCTATCAGCATATCCACCTTATCTACTTCATATCTTCCTCCAATTCTTTTAATATTTTCTCTCTCCATGGGCCATCTATAGCAGCTTTGAGCCATGGCTTCTAAAAGTATGTAAGCTTCATTGTATGATTTTTTCATGAACTTCCCATTGGCTACTGCATCTATTTCTCTTATGGTAGTGTTATCCAATCTATTATAAAACGCTTGGATTTTCCTCCAGCATGGTAATCCATGGTTTGGACAGCTCCTCAGTAAATCCATAAATCTCTCCCATGACTTATACAACGTCTCCATGTATCTCCTTTTGTATTGTCCGTGAATGAGAATGGGAATAACCTTAGTTTGATTGCATCTGAAGTCACTCCCGCATACTTAAGAGTGCCACATATCTCCACAAAAACACTAATGTGTAAATTTGGATCTTCTGTGGCTCCTTCCCCATAAGTGGAATGTTGCAACAGTAACTAAATAGTGCACGATTTTAACTTGAAGTTTTTTTCTTGAATTGCTAGTATCCTGATGGAGAGAACTGCTTCATCGGCACGAGGCAAGGCAAAATCGTCCATAGAAACATCATCTTCATCTTGTACCACAGCTACATTCCTCTAGTATTCCGAGAGTTGCATTCTGTCCCTTTCTCTTTGTTGTGCTCTTCTTCTTACTCGGAAGGTTCTTTCAATTTCTGAATCAAACCCTTTGCAAGAAGAGTCACTCCCTGATGGATTCATACAATACCTGCAAACAGATCTCCAAAAATTAAAAACAAAAGAAATTAAAGTTCAATCTAGATAAAACTTGTTTGGCGTTAATCTTGATTAAGTTGTCAATCCCCGAAAACGACGCCAAAAACTTGATGCACACAAACTTGTTGCACTTTAACTGCAAGTGTACAAGTCGCACAAGTAATAGAGTGATGATGCGGATGTGAACCACAGGGATTGGGATAAACAATCACTAACATTTACAAGTTTCGTGCAATTTGAACTGAATAGAACTGAGTGAAGTTGACCTTAATCTAGTCATTAAGTTGCGAATTAGGCAATGAACAAAGATGATTAAAAGGCAACGGAATGAAGATAAATCAAGTACAAAGGTTTGAGACATCCAGGAGGAGTGCAACTTCACCACTTTTGCCCCTCAGGTAAAATTATAATCTAAATAATCATGGATCAGTTATCATATACTTGACAAAAACTATAGATCTATCATCTACAAGTTGAATCTTCCAAAGGCTTTCAAAGCGGAGTTCTTCATCTGTGGATCTACAAAAGCCTAAAGCTTGTTCTTCAAAGGCTCTAAAAGAAGATCTTCATTCTCTACACTCGAAAAGCTTCAACATCTTCATCTCCACAAAGAAGAAGGCCAAGTTCTCTTGAATATTCTTCTCTTCTTCGTGTGTAACAATACACTTGAGTAAACATTTGCTACTCTATAAACTCTTGAGTTGTTCAAGCTTGGATCTAAGCTTTATTGTAAATTGTTCACTAGCACCCGCAAGTTAGTGATTGTAACGGTCGGCTAACACCCATAAGCTAATGGTTAAACTCAGTTTGAAGCTTAGAGAACGATTGATCTAGCACCTAAAACCTTAGTTGAGCTTGAGAATGAGCTTGTTGTAACCGTTTGGCTAGCACCCGAAAGCTAATGACATTTCTCAAGGATTGGAAAGCAAATCCGAATGGGAGAGCCCTTAGGAGTGAAAGCAGGTACCATTCACCGAACCACCTACAAATCTTTGTATGGTATCTATAATTTTGGCATTTACTATTACTGTATTGAAATTTGATATTATCTTGTTTGATAAAAATATTTAGGAAATAAATTAACAAGATAATTAAGAAAAGAAATTAGTAAACTCCAATTCACCCCGTCTTGGTTGTACAGTAGTGGTGTTTCAGATTTGACTAATTCATGCCACGTGTTTGTAAAGGACAAGGTGAAGGAAGATGGATGGCGAACAAAGAAGAAATACTTCTTCCAACCCCCATGGGACATAGTGATGTGTGATATTATTTTCATTCCCAAACGGGAATGAAGATACACACCTATATTATCCTTTGGGGTGCAGTTAATGGTGACCATAAATAATGCGATAAGCTAGCCAATACTAGGCTCTGTGGAAAGGATGTCAAACAAAATAAGGAATGCGATGAGGTGGGTATATGCATTCAGGACTAACTGAAAGGGTACCACAAGGTTGGAGGAAAGTGACCATGAAGGGATAGATGTGGTAGCAAAGTCCCCTCCGCAATTGGGTCTTAAAAATGATGAAACAACCCTTTGGAGGGTGGAGGATCTCATCCTCGGGAGCCGGATAATTAGTCGGACAAAATGTGGAATGTGGACCAAATATCATCTAGGGCTCGTTGGTCTATTCTTGAAATAACCCCAACAAAAGGCAAATCCTCAGCTAGGCCACTCTACGGGATGAGCCCAAATAAGTACACATACAAAAAGAAGAGATGCCTAAAGGCGCATCGGCTGAAGGACCACTTTGACCCCCGATTTTGGTCCCTAGCCACCGGCCTGGCCTCCATAAATCTTACCCAAATCCCCAGATTTACCCGATTTCATCATAAAGCAACTTTACCCAATATATTCCCAACTAAGTTGGGGTCTGGGGAGTCTGATGTACGCGGCCTTACCCTTGTGATTATACAAAGAGGCCGTTTCCATTTTGCGACCCAGGTGGGTATCGATCCCTGGACCTCATAGTTATGAGGTTTAGTTGCTCACCACTTGAGCCACCGGGACTTGATACCCGATTTCATCATGGTGTCCCCAAATATTAATATTATGATATTGTGTCTTGGAAATGCAGGAAAAGGCTAAATGGAGAAATCAAAAGTGGTGAAACGTACTTGAAGACTAGAATGGTGGACAGTGACCGAGGAAGGGAAGACACAGGAGGAAAGCAAACTAGCAAAGGAAGCTTAAACATTGAACAAAGTCAAAGTCAAAGTCAAAGTGAAAAAGTCAAGAAAGTTCAATGTCCATATATTTTTCATCCTTTTTTGGGATTCATGATGTGGGTCGAAAAAGACTTGTAAAAGCACATTAAGTAATGGGTTCATTCGCCTAGAAGAAGAAATTCGCTAAGTACCTAGGCCACCTCAAAGACTGGCCGCAACTTGAAGGTCCCACCTCGCGCTCCAACACGCAGGCCCAAGGAGAACGACCTTATACAAATGACGAGTTCGTTGGAGGTGTGCAAATACATCCCCCGACAATAAACAAATCTATCCTCCTCGAGCCACCGATAGAAAAGATAATGAATAATAGTTATGTTCAAAATTTATATTACTAATCCTGCTACGAAATACTTGATTAATATTTTTCGATTACACAAGTTCCTAGAAGGGACTATGCTAAACCTTTCTAAATCTTAGTAAAAGCGATAATTGAACGTTGTTCCCATCTCCATCTACTGAAGTAAGTTAAATACCAAAATGTTTCAGTGAGTTGTAGAGGTCGCCAAATGTTGTGGGCCAAGCCAGCCCAACCCATCACAACCCTGGCCCGACACGACCCATTTATCCAGTCATATCATCCTGGCCCACTGGTCCGCCAGACAAGCTTGGCCATGTCTCATTTTTTAAATAGTCAATTACGACCCATTTATCCAGTCATATCATCCTGGCCCACTGTTAGTCGTGTGAATAGTGTGTAAGTCGTGTCAAGAAAACAGAAAGAGTCGCGAGGAGAAAACTGGTATAAATATGTAATGTCCTGAAAGTGATGAATATGCAATAGAAAAACCAAATTTTCCTCCAGTCTTTTCTCTCTTTCTCACTATCCTCTGTTTTTCATTACTTATTTCCCAAATCTTCTCACATCTTGTTACTCTATAAATTGTTCGTAACATATACACTAATCTCAACATATTATGATGTTCGTGCTAGATCTACCCGTTCCTTCCAGTCCTCACCACGTTTGCAAAAGCTGGTGTGGTGATGGCTGAGCACCTCTAAGAACCAATTTTAGTTTCTATATAATCGGAAGATGCACAAGAAATGGCTAAATCGTTCATGGGAAAGATAATTATTTCCAAGGCCTTGTAAATTCATTTTTCTTGAAAAAGAATACACATCACAAATACTACACTGATTATAAGAACACTCATCTTAGGAGAACTGACCTAATTTTGTAATATATAGTAAAGAACCAAAAAAATATTCTCTTGGTACATGTTTGAAAAATTGTATATTTTAACAAATAGTAAATATATTGCACTTTTTACTCATGAAAATATTATATTTAAAAAGAAACATTATATCTTAAATGAATTAAAAAAATGTAAAGTTTAGTTCAAAACAAAAAAATATAAAACATAGTTCAAAACTAAAAATAAAAAACGTAAAACTTAGTTTAAAACAAAATATATTAAGTTTATGCCTTTTCAAATAAAATTATATTGGACATTTTTAAATAAAAATGAGATTTGGAATTTTCAAATATAAATAATTGGTTGGGTTGGGAGTTAGGGGAATTTTTTTAAAAAATAAAAAATAAATGGCGGGTCGGTCCACCCACCAACCAAAAATCAGGCAGGGCACAATTAGCTATTTTTGTCTGGCCGACTCATCACGAATGGTTAATGGGTCATGCCAACCTGGCCCGCCAAAAGTATGGATGGTTTGGGCCGGGCCTCGTGTGAGTTGTCAATGGCACTTTGTTAAACTTTATCAGACTTGGTCCTTTGAGCTCGAACCTCGGGGTATGAGTGCACATGTGGGTCAACTTATAAGGTAAACGCGATTTACTCTCATAAAATGTTTAGTGCCAAGTTTTTTATTTATTAAAACCACATCTCCTTGTACGTAAGTTTAGATTTATTTCCATAACTCATGTGGGAGAATATGACACTTTTAACACTCCACATCAAGTATAACTTGGTAAATCTTATTGTTACTTGATTTCAAACATGCCCAACCCCGGTCCCAACCCCAACTTGGTGTCAATATTCGGGACCACCCCTGATCCATCAAGTGAGATACTACCCGCACTCAAACTTGGCTTCAGTACCATGTGAAACTTTATTATACTCTGCCCATTGGGATCAAGTCATGGGTGCAAGTGTGCATGTGTGTAAACTTATAAGGTGGATGTGGGTTGATCTCATAAAATCCTTAGTACCAAGTTGATTAATTGTAACATCATATTTTCTCATATAATGGTTTATATTTACTTGTACAACCCGCAAGGCATAATACTCCAACATACTTGCAATGCGCCTTACATGCCTAATCTTTCTCAAATGTGTTTTATTTAGTTAAAAATTTAGAAATATCTTAAGAATCAATTCCAATTCCCAGTTTGAAAAACTTTCTTTGCCAAGCCAATTTGCATCCTTAAATAGCTAACAACTCCGTGAGACAGTGATGATCTATACTATTATTTCTAGTGAAGCCAAAAATTCATTGTCAATCTTCATTTCCTTTTTTTAGGGGGTCAATGTCAATTTTATTTGGGTGACAAAATAATTATTGCATCCATACAGCTAACGATCTTTGCAGTATTCTCTTTACCATGGTGATTTGTATGGATGCTAACTTCATCAACTCATTCCCTATGGCAATGTGGTTTCCACCATAAGAGTTTCTAGGATCTGTCAAAAGTACTTATTAGTGTACTTTGTAAATGACAAAAAATGAAATCTCATAAGCAAGAAAGCTCGGTCATAGACAGATTCCCCAGGATCGTGATATAGGATTTGTTGAGTATGGTTGGTGGGTGGAAATGGATGAGTTGTAATCGATTCAATCTACATAACAAGCTTTTGTCCATTTACAATTGATATCAGAGCAAAACATTTTAAAACCCATTTCGTCTCCACATCTTCCGCTCCAATTTTGGCGGCGTCACTGCTCCTCCACCGTCAGAACCGGGCCCAAAACATATTCCATCTCCTCCTATATTAGATCCGCTCAATACCCAAATTTTTATGGCCGCCAACGGCCGTGAACACGCCGTTGCCGAAAAATGCAACCTACGGTGATTTTCTACCATTTTTGGATGCGTACGGTGCCAGAATCGCCGGCAACCACCATGATTGAGATCGTTGTGAGGAGAGCTTTCTGCAGGTAGGTCGCACGCCATGCGTGGACGTCACGTCGCACCGCCGCTGCTATCGTCACCATCACGCGATGTCGCCGCTATTGGAGCTCGAAGACAGAATCTTTTTCTCGGTTCACTCATCGCATCCGTGTAATCAGTTTTGATTGATTTTGTGCCATTTGTTGAATATTAATTTTTTTTCGGACATTGTGAATTATTTGATTAGATTGATCGTATTTGCCTAAACTTGGGAATCCAATTAGGGCACTATTGATGTTGTTTTGGATTGCGTATTAATAGTGGAGTATTGAGACGTGTGGATTTTCGTGTGAATGTGTTAAAATGTGGAGGATCGTGTTATGTGGGTTGTGTTGTTGCTGTGATCAGTTGTGATCAGAGCTACTGTGTGTGAAATGACAGGGACAGATGATAGTATGGTTAAACAAGGATTGGAGGTCCTGAGGTTCTCGGAGCCTTGGTTGGGTTCATACAGGGAGCAAATGCCTCAACCTCGGCAGTTTTTCCTGCCGCTACTCTGATCAAACTTGATCGTCCACAGGTCAATTTGAAACGTGATTCATCGGCTACATATCTTAGATGTTCTCGCATGATTGAGACCATCTTAGTAGTGAGGAGCCTGGATGGCTTCCTGAGGAAGTGTGAGTCGAGGTGTGATATCTCTTCCACTACGGAGTGAAAAGTTACTCATGCTCAACTATATATCTGGTTTTTGAACTCGATGACTGCATCAGTTGCTTCTACTGTGGATGACCACCTATTCCGAAACTGAAAACCAGATGAGGTTATTTTAGCTTCAGTTGGAAATTGATGTGGAGGTCCAGGGGGAGAAGTCTATTTAGGAGTACTCTATTCGCTTGAAATGATTGTGGGCTGAGATGGATCACTATGATCCATTGTCTAGTTTTAGTGACTCGACATGCAAAATGCCACAACGCTTTGAGAAGAACTATGAAATTCTTGAAGTATCTAAATTCGAACTTTCACTCGAGGAGATCGGTTTTATTGTCCCATACCAAGATTCCATCACTGGATAAGGCCATTGCTGCTATGATTCAGACGGAGAGTGAGATGAGGATACACTCTATGCCGAGTGTAGTTTAAGGAGCGAAGGCTTTAGCTACTGCTAGTTCACGGGTGACTGAAGCTATTGGGGAGACTCACAGTTGTTATCAGTGTGGGGTAGTTGGCTACTTGATGGAGTCTTGTTCTAGGATGTCCCATGAGAGAGATTATGGAGGGAGAGGTAGATTTGGAGGTCGAGGTAGGAGAGGTGGTGGTCGAGGAGGCTATCGCACCAACTAGATGGTGGATGCTATCATGCTAATGAGGAGGAGATTGTGGGGAGTATTGTGACTGTTGAGGAGGATCGATCATTCTTTGACGTACTCCAGAGGAAACTCAAAAGCGTCAGAATGGGCACTGATACACCTACCTCATCTGACTTCTCTAGTACGTTGCTTTGGCCTCGGGTTTCACAGGCATGTATGACTCACTAGCTCTGGCATCCTTTCATACTTCTGGCTTTCAGATTGGATCATTGACTCTAGAGCCTCTGGACACGTCACGGGTTCTGCTAGGAAGTTCAGTTCCTATGCTCCTCTAGCAAAGCGGTTGTGTGTCAAGATAACCGATGGCACTGATCGGCCAGTGGTTGGTAAGGGTAATGTGCATTGTACCAACACATTGAC
>JAOWBN010225038.1:0-12953 GCA_028565015.1 Pinguicula moranensis | reverse complement strand
TCACACCCTTCTCACCCAATATTTTTTTGAAATAGCTTATATCATCACAATTGATGAAAGAAAAAGATTGGTTTCTCATGGGTGTTGAGACCGCCGAAATAAGTTTCCTACATTGAGTTCGAGAGCCATAACCCTCAAATCTAGGCAAAGGAGCCACAGTAACATCACCAAAACCTCTTAAGAAGCCAAAATGATTAGAAACAAGCCTACAGACAGCGCGATCATCTTGTTTAATCAGCTTAGGCGTTTGCGTGAAGTTATTAGTAAGACCTGCAACAAATGAAAATCCAAACTGGGCAATGACAAAAAAGAAACAAGCTGTGATCTTTTATAAATTTCATAAATTCTAAAGGGGCCACATTTCAACTTGCTGCTTTATCACGAACACACCACCTATTTCATGAAAACGGAAAAGTAAAATTCTTCTTTCGTTCATGTTAAAGCAAGTACATTCTTCCTTGACATGCCAAAAGAAATCCTGAAATGAAATCCGTAAGTTTTATATTCCAGTGACCACCATATACATTCATCCAAAAATCCAAAATTTTACTTTAAGCGCAGGTTCCTGAACTGAATGACGTACTATTTGTGCGAGAATGAAAGAGGCTTCTCGTTCTCGACGATCGCCTGAGCAAACGATGAGCTGCGTGCAAATTCTCCATTACTCAAAAGCATCAAAGGTGCATCTTGTAGAGTAGAAATGCCGTACGAAGATGGATTAGAGGATCGACCAAACAGGCAAACATTCTCTCCGACGAGGAGTAGCCACCTGGAAATTGGCTACGGTAATACACGTGGCATTTGTACACACATCCAATTAAGGGCCGGGCCGACTTGTACCGCGCGCTTGGTGACTGTTTTAACTTATTTTTGTCTATTCAAAAATGGGCCTACAGAATATGGATAATGGGCTTAGGCCTGCTGTGTATAAGCCCGAATATCGCCATATCCATCCACATTCCACTGTTCTCACAAGCCACCGGCTTCTCTCATGGCGTCTTCCTCTGTCTCGTCGGTCCTCAATCAACAAAGTTGCATAAACCTCTCAAAACAATGCTGGCTCATTACTCTCAGATTCTTTTCTTTGAAGCCCTGCCAGTTGTTGCAGACTGGTAGGGTTCGTGCCTTACCCGGCCCCGGCGCTCTGGGATCGGGCACCTCCGCTACAGGTTTTTCTATTAAGCTTTCCAGGAGTTTCTCGCAGTTGAAACCTGTGGTTTCAAACGGTAGCAAGTTTTCTGAAGCTCCAGACTTGCACCATTTCATGCCCAAAGCGTCAGCCGCTGTCACCGACGATACTAGCATTTCCGATCCTCAGCTCGAGTGAGTATTAGTATTTTCTGATCTATGGTTGAGACTTGCGGGTGGATGCGCTTCAATGCGCCCGCACGGGAATAATTCAAATCGCCTTTTAGGTGATATTAGTTCAATTTGAAATACAACAGAATGTGCTGAATTAGTGTTAAGCGCCGCCCAATGAATTAGGCTTAAGCGGTGAGTTCCCGTATGAATAGACGTTTGCATCTTCCTTTTTCTTCTTAAATTTTCTCACTTTATAATTTAGTACGATCATAGGATATTTTTGGGATCAGGTTCATCTTATTTTCTGAAATGGCTGATGACTCCTCTACCTCCTGTTACGCAGAGAATCTAATATACATTTGTGATCTTGACCTGTAATTACATCTAAACATCTCAGATTTTGCATTTATTTTTGTAAATTTTGTGTCAACGTTTGTGATATCATTTTATTGTTACTAGTGCTTGCACACTATGTTATCCTTACTTTGTTACTTTAATTTGCCTAGCTGTATTCCTTCATCTGATGTTCTATCAAGAGGTCGTATATACCATGAAACATATGGATGTCAGATGAATGTCAATGATATGGAGATTGTGCTATCCATAATGAACAAAGCCGGATATACTGAAGTGGTGGAGGTTCCTGAGAGTGCAGAGATTATATTCATAAACACGTGTGCAATCCGAGACAACGCAGAGCAAAAGGTGTGGCAGAGACTTAATTATTTTTGGTTTCTGAAAAGGAAATGGAAGAGTAATGTTGCTAAGGGAAGGTCAGAGTCTGTGCATCCTCCAAAGGTGGTTGTGCTAGGTTGTATGGCTGAGAGGCTGAAGGATAAAATATTGGATGCAGACAAGATGGTGGACGTTGTATGTGGTCCTGATGCTTACAGAGACTTGCCACGGCTATTGGAAGAGGTAGACTCAGGCCAGAAAGGGATGAACACACTCCTATCACTTGAAGAAACTTATGCTGATATTAATCCTGTCCGCGTATCAAAGAACTCAATCAGTGCATTTGTCTCCATCATGCGGGGTTGCAATAATATGTGCTCATTTTGTATTGTTCCTTTCACGAGGGGAAGAGAGCGGTCACGTCCTGTCGAGTCCATCATTAGAGAGGTAGGAGAGCTTTGCAAGGAAGGTGTGAAGGAAGTAACTCTTCTTGGTCAAAATGTGAACAGTTATAATGACCTATCTACCATTGAAGAGATTGAATCAGGTGACACTTGGAAATATAGTGAGGGATTTTCCAGCATGTGCAAAGTCCGGAATATGGGTCTACGCTTTGCTGATCTACTTGACAAACTTGCTGTAGAATTCCCGGAGATGCGATTCAGATACACTTCCCCTCACCCAAAAGATTTTCCTGACGAGTTGTTGTATGTCATGCGAGACAGATATAATATCTGCAAAAGCATTCATTTGCCTGCACAATCAGGTAGCAGTACAGTGCTAGAAAGGATGCGAAGGGGATATACCCGAGAAGTGTACTTAGATCTTGTTGAAAAGATACGGACCATAATTCCAGATATGGGGATAACCAGTGATTTCATCTGTGGTAATATTACCATTCCATTCTTATTTTCTCAATTATTAGGCTTTATCAGATTTGCAAAGCTCTCACAGTATAACAGCAAACTGGAGTAAGTGATCACTCGATACAGAAGTGGACTTCAATTTTAAAGAAGATATTCCTAATGTGGAATGCATTTCAACTCTCTAATTTGTAAATGTGTCTGAAGTTTCCACTTGCTAGACTATGCAGCTTTATATTCAATTAACTAGTGAAGCAATAACAATCTTGATTCTGAAGTGCGCTTGAAGAATCTATTCTTGTCTGAGTCAAATGCTAATGCTTGCTCGCTCTGTATTTTTACATAACTGAAGCTTCATAGGTGAAAAGTGATCTCTGCTTGTTCTTGAGCGCGTGCTTATCTAGATTTTATTAATCTACAGGTTTCTGTGGGGAAACGGAGGACGACCACCAGGATACTTTAAGCCTAGTTAGAGCGGTTGGCTATGACATGGCATACATGTTTGCTTATAGCATGAGGGAGAAGACCCATGCTCATCGGAACTATGTAGATGATATTCCTGATGCTGTAAAGCAGAGGCGGTTGACCGAACTTATTGAAACTTTCCGGGAGAGCACTGGTATATGTTATGACTCCGAAATTGGGTCTACTCAACTCGTACTAGTGGAAGGGGCGAACAAGAGAGCGCCCGATATCGAGCTTATTGGCAAGAGTGATAGAGGCCACAGAGTGTCATTTATCATTCTTCCAGTTTCAGATAGAGTCAATAGTAATATTATGAGGAATCCAGAAGTTGGTGACTTTGTAGAAGTTCGTATATCGAGATCTACCAGGGCATCTCTACATGGAGAAGCTCTAGCCATCACCAAATTGAGCTCATTCTATGCTGATACCCATGAAGAATCACTTGCTTGTGCCAACAGCATTTAGAATTGCTGAATTGATTGTACAACATTTGCCATCCAAGTATCTGGGGCTGAGACCGATATCCTGTTTTTCCCACTGAAGTTTTTGTCAACCTGTAGCATCAAACATGTTTAGGGATTGAAGCAGCATTTAGTATACCCCACCTAAATATCAGGTGCTTGGACAGCATTCAAGCGACTGAGTACTTAACAGTGCACAGCAAGTTCTAGATTGAGAAATATATTGTACATCAGGTATTCCAAATTGGTATTGTGTAATGACATCTCTTCCTTTCTTGTTATGGTCCGAGATTCTTTATCTTTTCTTGCTTCTCTAGTTTACTCTATGGATCGTCAGAGGTCAGGAGGGGAACTTGGTATTGCATTTGACAGCATAAAATATATTGCTTGTTTGCAATTTTCAGTTACTAGTTTGTATAATATTGTTTGGAAAAACAAATAATGGTAGTAATAAGCATACAACTATCTGGATATGTGATTTAGGGGTTTTAACAAGCCTGGAAACAGCCTGCATAATTCAGTTCAATGCTTTCTAATTCTTTAAAACTGACCCCTCTTCCCTCTGTCATCAGAAAAGACAGAACCAACACCATATCAACCAAGTCTCTGTCTCTCTCTCTTAGAGTGGAGAGAATTGCAGCATGTATACAGCTACACGTCTGCAGTGCATTGATCTCAGGCTCCATCATTGTTATCTATCTATTAACATAACTTTTTGCTTTCCTTTTCTTTTCTTTTCTTAAAATGATTGATCACCACCTCGGTGCTCCGGACTCCCATCCCCAAACAGACTCAGATAGTACATATATATAAAACAGAACAAAGATCAATTCTTTTGGTCCATCTACATCATCGAAATGA
This sequence comes from Pinguicula moranensis, assembly GCA_028565015.1. NCBI lineage: Eukaryota > Viridiplantae > Streptophyta > Magnoliopsida > Lamiales > Lentibulariaceae > Pinguicula > Pinguicula moranensis. Next base: position 8,326 of record JAOWBN010225038.1, on the reverse strand, counting down.
TGATTGCTAGAGAAGAGACTGTGCCAACGGCCATGACCCTAGCTGTGCAGTTCCTTGTGGACAACCCTGTCGCCTTAGTACATCTGGTGGTAAGTATAAAATAACAATTTCTACATGAATGTTGTTGCTTTAATAAGATTAGACATCTGTTCATTAGGGTAGCATCTTTGAACAAAACTAATTCTCCAATCACTTGCATAATTTAGTAGGTCAGATGTTAACTCATTGCTTTACAAGTCATTCATTTACAACTCGGTGTTGGTGAACTATAATGCCTTCATGTGGTACGTATCTTAAGCAGGCATAGTTTATTGTGATTTGGCTTAGTTGCTTTAACAATTTTGTAACTAGCTAGCTTAAGATAAGTCATTGTATCTTCATTGCCTCACTCGAAATGTAAGTAGCAAGCTTCTACCACTGATAAGGATTTTCGCGAGCACCTATTTTTATTGGCGTAACTTAGAACAATCTATTCTTTGGACTATGTTATCAACGAAACTTTAAGACTAGCTAATATCATCTATGCTGTCTGGAGAAAAGCTCTCAAGGATGTGAAGATGAAAGGTTAATGTAAGTTTACAGTCAGGTTTTAGGTCAGAAAGTTCCTCAACAGGATAACTAGTCACCACTATATTCTACTAAACTTGTATCAGATTTCAGGTTACTTAATACGAAAAAGTTGGTGCGTGTTGGCATCTTTTAGCTCAGTTCACATGGATGAAATGTTCTAAGAGAACCCCTATCAATTTGATCCATGGAGAGTCCTGGTATTCCTACATAAGAAATTCTGAGTATCAGTCTTCTTATTGCACGTCATTATTCTCAGTCATTCTTCTTTTCTTCTATGTATAGATGTTTGGTAATAAATTCTTGCTCGTGAGAATAGATTTTTCTGGTATATAAATTTACAGCTTAAAAATCTGATAACAACGATACAGAAACAGTTCCTCTGAGGCATTGAATTAAGCTGATGGAACATTCATACCAACTTCCATTATTATTTCCCATGAGTCGTAGTTGATCAAAGACTGACCTTGTTTCCTTTGCTTTCACTGTCGGCAAACGTGATTGAAATCTTGTTAGTTATGTAGACCTGTCAAATACTGGCATTATGCCATTATAGAGTTAGTCTCACTCTCCCTGTCAAAGGGTCTTATTCTTGGTCGTGGAACGTCAAGAAAGTGAAGTCCAGCCAATATATTATTTGGTACTCACCTAATGCAAATTGATTTGATATGCCTGTTGTTAGCTGAATAAGAACGTCTGATAAGAGTCAAGGTGGTCCAGTCACTTGCTGTACGTAGTTATTACAGACCCATCAATAATGTATGCTGAAAAACGATCAAAAAAATAATAATGCATGCTGAAATTTTGGTCTTATTTGCTTACAAGTTACAAACACAGGCTGCATCATGCATGCATTTGCACACTTATGATGATGAATTTGTCTTTGTTATAATCTTCATTTGTGAGATTGATTGTGACCATTATTCCTGGATTCAGTTAAGTGCTCTGAATGTGGCTTATGATCCATTAGATTGGCTTATAGAATCAGATCAAGGTTGCCCATTGTGTCCTTATAAGAATAATAGGGATTCAGTAAGCTTAAACGTTTTCTACAGATTTCAACCAAACTAATAATCTCCCAGTCCTGTCCAAGCAACCAAGTACCCTCATTATTTCTGTTTTAGAAGGAAGTTCTCAGTAAGAATGAAGGAGTTTCTCAACAAATGCAACAGCACTACAGTGATCCAGACATATCTACTGATTCAAAATGTGAATCAAGAGGGTGATTTTGTCTGCAAATGACAACAGAACCTCGAAGCGAATACGAGATCTTGAAGAGGCCAAGAAATGTAGAAATTCAAAAGCTTAACGCAAGCTGCATTCTAAAAAGAAACTTCGATGACTTAACTAGGAGACAGGTTATAGGTCTAGCCTGAGATTAGCAGAGTGCAACGGTAAATTTAAGCCATAGCCACTTTCTTCTTTTCCCCTTCGAGCCGTTTGAGCTCAACTAATCTTTCTTGCCACGCTTTTTCTCTTGCAACTGCAGCCATCTTTCGTTCGACGCGCTTCATTATCTTTTTCCTTTTTGCCTCTTGAAACTGAGCTTTCCGCTTCCTCTTCTCAGACTGTACCACAACAAAGCATCAGTTTTAACTCAGACGAAGATGAAGCTTATATCAAATATCGCATTTGCCACACATGACCGGAACAAACATTCGGAGAAGGCAGTACAAACAAGAAAATGAGGGACAAATTGCTGTTGGAACAAGTAACTCAAATTAAACCCTGCAGTAGCTACGATGTCAATATAGAAAAGTAGCATAACAAGGTCTTTAACAAAGAACAGAGATGAATAATATCTACATCCCGAGAGCTCGCTTGTACATAGTAGAAAATATTCAACACCAAAGTAACTACTACATTAACTCAAGGGTCAAGGTTAAAAGATAGCACAGACGGACATTTGATGAGCCTGTAACAGGTTTCTCAAAATATGGAAATCACGGGAAAAGATGCTTATACAGCAGAGAAGTCTTATTGAGCGCTGCTCTACTGATCAAGTGATATTCTCTAAGGGCACTGTTTCAAGAGGCAGTCTGCACTGGATCCCAAAACAACTATCCCTCTAGGTAAAGCTCATGGTTGCATAAGCAAATGGTCTTCAATAAATTGAGAACTCTACCTTGTTGAGCCACCACAACCCTCATTACCTTCTAATGATGGAAGGCTAATCTCTGCATGGAACCTAGTCAGGACTCTAATTTTATTTTCCAGCGCTCGTCAATACAGATTTCCTAGGTATTCTATTAGATCTGCAACCCCTAGACGCTTTACTAAAACTATAATCATTCATATTCAGCTCTAGCATCTCAAGAGTCAACATTCTCAAGCTCCTATGTAAATTGCTGTTCCAAAGCCAAGTTGAAACAAATTTTAACACACAAAAAGAAAGAAAGCCAGCAAACCATTATAAATGCACGTTGTTGCTTGATTCTCTTCTTCTCGTTCCTTCTCTTGACGCTTCCCTCGTTTGGTTGGTTAGGAAGAATAGGCTCCCCCGGCGTACATTTTACCCACGCATAAGGACCTAATAATTTTTCACAAGAAAATCAAACTTCAATTTCACTTCCCTTAGCAGGATTTAGAATCAGAAACAGGAGGAGTGTCTAAAAACCTTGAAAGATGCTAATTCCTTCTGAACCTGGAGGTTTCAAGCTGGCTCTTTTACGGCGAGGTTTATCACTAGGTCTCCGTTTCGGGAATCTGGTATCCGAAAGCGAATGGAATGCACTTGACGGTGGAACCAAGCTAAGGTTCCGGCGGAGGGGGGCAACGAGATGGAGGAGTTCCGGCGTGGAGGCGGTGGATACAGTCCTTGCAGTTGCAGAAAAATGGGGCAGGATTATCCTGGATACGGGCCGGATCATGTATCTTAGCGCTCCGAAACCCATGGCCACGGATTGATTTGTTGCAACTTTTAGCTCAGTCTCGAGCGATGAGTGGCCCTTTCTGAAATCGGAAACTGCATCGGAGACTGGGAGAAGACAGAGTGCGTCAGTACGACGTCGCAGAAGGCGCTAATTACTTAATTGGGCTAATTTCACTTGGGCCAATAAGCAAAGTCAAAATCAAAGTGAATTAAATCGGATATGCGAATTCAGGTCGATTTCAGTTAATATTTATTTCAGTCCGTTCAATTTTTGCATCTTTTTTTCATTTACATACAAGTTCTTTTTAATTGGGAATTTTTTTCTTAACTTCGTATATCCAAAACTGAAAAAATTGGACCGTTTAGTTTTTTTAGATAAGAAACCGATTAAAAAACCATAAGGTTCGTATTTGGATATTAGAACCGAATGTTTATCCCGAAAAATGATATAGCGCAAGAATTTTTGTCGCAAGGAACACAAAAAATGATGAGATCCATTATAAATAGATGATTGTAAAGAGTTTGGATTGATGCACCCAATATAAATGAATAAATAAGATCAATTTCTTGTGTTTATTGCACTAATAATTTTTGGGCTACATCAGTTCTCGTCTATCCCTAATCACAGTACAATCAAGAAACAAAGCAAAGTTAGATCAACTTCTCAACTCTAACAAACTGTATAATCCGAGAAGTTGGTGGCGCTATGAGAAAGACAAATATAGAGCAGCAATTACAATCAACCTGTTTTTAGCGTGATATCGGATATTTGGAGCTTAAACGTAGAAGATTTCATATACTAATTTACACATAAAGACTGGTGCTGTTACGCTTAAGTTACACTTGAAGACTGGCGTTAGAACAGTCACAAGCTGCATAAGCCTCTTCCCATGGCCATGTCTCCTTTCGCTTGGCTTGATCATGAAAGTAAATCCCAACTTCATCGAAAAGAGACAGTAAATGCACAAGTTCATCTTCAGACATCTTTGAAGGCCTCTTGTCCAAATATCCACCGGATACTAAGATGCTAACAATTCTATCTCTGAACGAGCTGATTCAAGGCCCCGAGGACAATGGCAATCCTGAGCTCCCTTCATCACTTGCGTACTCCTCTTCATCTCCATTGCGATTTAGAATACTATCTGTAGAGAATCGCATTAGCTCATTTACTTTCTTCTTTTTCTTGAACATGGCACCTAAAGTTTTGTTTTTCTTGCTGAAGCAAGTCCTCGTGAAAGCCCACCATTCCTCTATGTTCACATCTGGAATCTCACTTTTGGGATAAACTTTAACAACAGAAGAATCGACTTTCGGGCATGGGACAAAGTCCCTCTAGCTCACATCCATGACATGCTCCACATCACTCCATCAGCCACCAGTTTCACATTCACAGCTAACCTATTGTACTCAGAATCACCTGGCTCTGCCAGTAACCTCTTTGGCAAACTCTTTCGGTAGCAAAAGTGTGGCACTTCTAAATGGATGTGTATTCACACCATAAACCAATTTAGCTAACAAAGGAGATGATATACCATAAGGAATGTTTGCTACAACAAGATTGAATTGGGGAAATTGGGTCTTCAATGCATCACCAGATACAATCTGCAGAAAAAATCGTAAATGTTAGCCTATATAGTACAATGTAAGTGCCCACAAATGCAGAAAGGCAGGTTCTTGGGCAGTGCGCACAAGACTATACACACAAGTAAAAAGAAACATTGACGAGAAAACATGAGGAAAAAAGCGAATCCAACTTTCAGGGTAAAAAATGAATTTTCAGAGAACTTCATAAACCCATTCGTTATTTTGTTTTCAACAAGCTTCAAAAGTGTTTGTAACAAACATTACGTCGAACAGTATAACTGCATAAATAAGAAATTCAGAAACCTCGCGTTCAAGCGGTCCTATAGTCCACTCTCGCCCACCCGCTCCCGCAGAATCTCAATCATACGATTATCAAATTCGACCGCCACAACTTTCTTGGCAGTTTGGAGAAGCTTAAGGGTGAGATTTCCGGTTCAGGGTTTATATTAGAAGTTTGTAAAATGGAATTCAGCACCCGTGAATTTGTCAGAAGGTGCTGTCCTCTGCACTTGAACAAACGTAATCTTTTCCCGGCGTACGATGTCGTCGCCATGGCTGTCACATTCTCCGAAGACATTGTCGGCTGACCATAATAATGAATCTTCCATCTGTCCATTAAAATAAAAATAAAATTATAAAAAACCATGACATTTTTCGGGATCCTATTCAAACTCTTCTTAGATTCAGCTGGGCTGTCTTTGTCATCTTCCTCTTTCATGTACAAAAGTTTCTATTTACATTATTATTTTTAGATAGGAACCCTAGATATAAAATTGAAAAGGAAAAAGAAAATGGAAAAGGAAAAATACATTAGCAGTAAAGTTGAAGAAAATGCCATTTATCCCTCTTGCCTTTTTGCCTTTTGAAGTGGTGGGTAGCTCACGCTCTCCAGCAGTGGACTCTGCCTGTTCATGGAAATGGAGCCACTGTGTATATATGCATAATATGCATTCACACGCATGTTTACATTTTCAACTACATCTTTGTCTTAGTCCAAAGCTGGGAAAAATGCACACTCCTACGATTTACCCGCAGTCCAACAGACCACACAACACACACTCACACTCACACTCACACTCACACTCACACTCACACATTGTTTCTCAGATTCTTGATTTATAATTCTCTCTTAGTGTAGAAATACATTATATTGCTTGTGGAAACAGAAGGAAAGAAGCTAACTTGAGGTAGACAATTGTAAATTAGAGACTGAAAAATGAAAAGTAGTTTAGTTTCAGATTTGGTTCCTTGGTTGTGCATGGTGGTGTTTCTTGGATGTGGACTGGTGCATTCTACTGTTACTTATGATAGAAAGGCTTTGATTGTGAATGGGCAACGAAGAATTCTCTTTTCCGGTTCGATACATTACCCGAGAAGCACTCCTGAGGTACAAAGTTGGAAGCTTTGGTGTAATTTGTGTAGAAGTACACATTTTTTAGATGAATTTTCTTGGGAAATATTGGCTACCGACATTTAGGCAGATGTATTTTGTGCTGTAGATGTGGGAAAATCTGATAAACAAGGCTAAACAAGGAGGTCTGGATGTAATTCAGACTTATGTATTTTGGAATATTCATGAGCCCACTCAAGGAAATGTACTTCTCTTTCTCTTGACTTTTCAAACTTTTATTGCTAGTTGCTATCTGATATTTGGCTTAAAGCTTGCGTTTTCTTGGGCATTGTTTTTGGGTTCCAGTATAACTTTGAAGGGAGATGTGATCTGGTGAGATTTGTGAAGGCTGTTCAGAAAGCAGGGCTTTATGCTCATCTCCGCATTGGACCTTATATTTGTGCCGAGTGGAATTTTGGGTAACAACATAATGCTGCTTTTTAGTCCCTGGTTTGCAGATTTAGCATTAAAACAGAAGAACCATTTCAACTTTTTCAGTCGTAATTGTTTGTTGACTCTTGATCTTGATTGTACCTTCTTATTTTGTTTTTCCCTTGTGTGTATTCTATGCAGGGGATTCCCGGTCTGGCTCAAATATGTTCCAGGGATTAGCTTCAGGACAGATAATGAGCCATTCAAGGTTATAATGAATACCTCATGCTGAATGGAAAGAACCTTTAACAGCATTAGACTTGAGAGCTGCAAATAGTGAATACCATGTCAAACTTTCTTTCTCCCGAACTAATAGTGTTTCTGTCATAACATTGGATTTTGCTCATTCCTTGGTGTGGCAGATGGCTATGAAAGGGTTCACAGAGAAAATTGTCAACATGATGAAGAATGAAAATCTCTATGAATCTCAGGGTGGACCTATTATACTATCCCAGATTGAGAATGAGTATGGACCACAAGAGAAGATACTGGGTGGTCCTGGCCGCGGATATGTGACTTGGGCGGCAAACATGGCTGTGGGTATGAATACTGGGGTTCCGTGGGTGATGTGCAAGGAAAGCGATGCCCCAGATCCTGTTGTAAGAACTGATGAACCAGTTTCTTCTTCTCAGTCTGTTAAATTAGATATAATTGTCTTTATTGGAATCTGATATGTTTCTGGTTCAATATTCAAAGAGTGAGTATTAATATAGAATCTTTGCTCCTGTGTTTGTAGATTAATACATGCAATGGCTTCTACTGTGATGCTTTCTCTCCAAACAGACCTTACAAGCCGACACTTTGGACAGAGGCTTGGACTGGATGGTAGTAACATTTCTTTTTTTGTTATCTAGATTGAAAGCTTATCCCCGCCTTTTGAATCATCTTGTTCCCAGGTTTACACAATTCGGAGGTCCAACTCACCAACGGCCAGTGAAGGATTTGGCATTTGCCGTAGCTAAATTCATACAGAAAGGAAAAATCGTTTGTTAATTACTACATGGTTCGGTTTATATTGTAGATTCTGTTAAAACATGACTGCAGTTAATGTTAGTATCTTCTTACCATTAAATTATGCTGCATCTGAACAGTATCATGGAGGCACAGATTTTGGCCGCTCTGCTGGAGGCCCTTTCATCACTACAAGCTATGATTATGATGCTCCTCTTGATGAATATGGTAATCTATGTTTTGGCAGGTTAAAGGATTTAGAACTCCGAATGAAACAGATGATTGGCTTGCTAGCAACCCTATGTACTGTCCTGGTGCACTGCATTTTTTTGATAGAAATGCAACTGTGATTGGCTATGGGGTACAGACTAATTCTACTGCACTTTCTAAGCGAGGGAATTTCGAAGATCCAACTTTTAAGTTTCAGATTCCGCTTCAACTAGCAGCAGAGAGAGAAATTGCCAGAGTTCTCATTGGAGGTTGAATTGTTGAGCATTTTTCTTTTTCATTTATACGGAAAGTTCCTTCAG
>JAOWBN010225028.1:0-12954 GCA_028565015.1 Pinguicula moranensis | reverse complement strand
TCATTAGCAACAGCTCGAGCAATTAAAGTTTTTCCAGAACCTGGAGGGCCATAAAGTAGAATTCCCTTTGGAGGTTTCACGCCAATAGATTTGAATAGCTGAGGATGCCTAAGTGGCAGCTCCACAAGCTCGCGGATCTGAGCCATCTGTTTCCTCACACCACCTACATCATCATATCCAACTTCATCCAGCCTATCCTCATCCTCCCTTCTCACAGGTTCCCCTTCGCAGAAAATCTCAGTATCAGGGGCAACAACGCAGTACTCCCCAGGATCGGTCTCTACAACTTTGAATTCCACACTTCTCATCCCTCCTCTGACAAGAAAATGGTCTCCTTTCCTTACAGGGCGATATGCCTCGAGAAAGTAAGCTGCAGAAACAACACTGGAAGTTGAAGACTCATCGTCTCATCCATGAATCGTAATTTAACGATGATGAAGCATGGAAGAGAAAATTAATTACAAGTAAAAAGTCTTACGCTTGAGATACGCATCGAAAAGATCCCCTGTCAGGCCTTCAATAGTATCATCCAGAGGAAGTATGTGAACACGTTTTCCATATTTAACATCTGGGCACTGGTGCAAGGATACAACATCTCCCAAACGAACCCTCAAATTCGCCCGGACAACTTTGTTCATCCTAATCTTGGGTTCTTCACATGCCTCATCAGCAAGGGCGATGCAGACTGTATCCTTTCTTTTCTTTCCCTGGAAAACAACAAAAGCAGGACCCACAATGTTTCAGTGAATTTCAAAGCAAAATTTATTTGAAAAACGTTAACATGAGAATATAATGTCATTAAATGCAGATTCAGGAAATCTGATACTGCAGAATTTAGCTTGAAAATGGGGAGGTGTTGTTCTAGTTTTATTAAATCATATATCAGAATGATATGAAGTATTCTCCTTGAAGAACACAAAAGTTACACAACGATTCATCTCTCTATCTCGTGATTTAGATTAGACCACCAGTCTACACTTGGGCGTTTTACTCTGACCAAAAAGCATGTCATTATTAATCAAACCAAAATATTAAAAAAAAACTTTCAACCAACAATGTTCATGTCCCAAATACGATCAGCTCCTGGACTAGTTGAGCTTCCAAAAATGAGCATGATTACGATAATCCTTTATCCAAACAAAGGAAATAAATGACCAATCCTTCACCCCGAAACAATCAAAACAAGAACTGCCAGAAAGCTCAAAATTTTTAACCTTTATCAAGACAGTGTCTCCGCGGAAAAGCTCAAGCTTCTCCATTGTTGCGGGATGTAGTGCAACGACAGAGTTGTCGTCGTTAACCGCCTCATCCACAACTAGCCGATTGGCTGCCTTCTTCCTCTCCAAAATAGCGGTGGAGAAGTCCTTCTTCACACTTTTCCTATCGAGAACAAGAAGAAAATTGTTAGATTCCAGAGTGGAGTTTAGAAAGCAACAAGGTCAGCCAGGGTATACTCACGGGTCAGACGACTCGGCCTCGTGACTCATATCGCCGGCGATTTATGGACGAATCGAGAATCGGGTAGGGCAGTGAGGTTTCGTTGGGAATAAGAAACCGAGGGGAGATCGATTTGATAGAGTGTATATAGGAATATAAATTTGCGTGCATCTTAAATAAATAAGAGAGATTATCTGCTACTTATTTTTATTTTAAGAATGAAAGCCTTCTAAAAAAATAAGAACTACAATACATGCATTTTTTCCTTCTTAATAATTAGAATGATATTTATATAATTTTCTCAAACTTAAAATTGAATTACGTGATAATTTTACCCAATAGTCTCACGGATTGTGTTGCTTCTTCATTCTTGTTGTCTTCTTCATTCGTATCAAAGAACCAGTCAACAATGGCTCAAGTTGAACAGGATCGGTCTGAACGTATCCCTCCACAACTCGAATAGGATTGGATTCAAATATGAAGACAGCAATGCGATTTTGAGATACAGAGGAAACGAAGTCGAAGATGTCCTGATCCCAGCCGGATCTATTGTGCGCGCGATATGAGGTTGTTGAATCTGAGTGTCCGCTTAATGGCGGACCGACTGCTCGCCGATTCGAATGTGATACCGGACGTCATAAGAGATCTTCCCTTCCGGACATACGTCCGGATGAAGGGGCAAGTTTGGATCCTCTTTACGATTCACGCCACCGCCTCCAATACATGCGATTGCACCGTATTAATTAAATTTAATTAGTTAAATGAAGGTTATTTTGGTAATTTACTATTAATTTTGGTAATATATAATTAAAATAGAATTTTAAATAATTATCTTTTAAGTACTTGCGCAAAACACATCTCCTTCTAAAAATAAGAACAAGTAGTAGAAGTAGTAGAAGAAGTAGAAGAAGGTTTGCGCAAAACAGGGCCTTTTAAGACGACATACATTGTCATCTTGTTATGCTGAAACGAACCCAACAGGTTGATCCATATAGATCTTTTTCTCAAGTGTTCCATTAAGGAAGATAGTCTTTACGTCCATTTGGAATATCTCGAGATCCAAATGGGCAACTAGGGTCAGAAGTAGGTGAATAGAGACAATTCTCACCACAAGAGAAAATGTATTTTCATAGTCTATACCCTTGATTTGGGTAAAACCTTTTTCCATGAGTCAGGCTTTAAACTTGTCAATTGATCCATCCGCACCACACTTAACTTTGAATACCCACTTGCATCCAATTGATTCTCGGCTATGTGACAGGTCAACAAGTTCCCAAACCTCATTTATTTGCATCGAGTCCATTTCATCTATCATGACACTTAGCCAATTTTTTCTATTAGGTGAGTCAATAGTCTCATTATAAGAGGTGAACTTTTCTATTTCCAAAGGAGTGCAGAAGAATACATTTTCCTTGATAAGAAAATATCGTTGAGGAATTCTTTCTCGTTCACTCTTTTGGATAATAGGATCTTCTACTTGCCTGGTCCGGGGTTGACTTCCACTGGCACTTTGGCTAGTGGGACAGACGGTATGAGAAGGATCGCCCCTACTAACCCTAGGGTTTGTGGGGCTAGTAGTCATATCTTCATGACCTAGATTTTGAGAACCAATCTCGTTCCTTGGCATGAAAGGTTGAGGACTCACCTCTCTTTCATGTTGACCCTAATTTGGTAACTTTCCACCTTGAATAAATGGAATTTCACTATTCGAGATAGTTTGGTGAAACATACCCCACATCAAGAGATAGTGACAAGTCTTGTTGCAACTGATACAACTGACCATCTTTTTTGATTTCACCGATAGTTGGGAACTGATTCTCTAGAAATTCGACATTGCGACTATCAATTTTAGTCATGCCCCCATTTGAGTGTTTGCTGAATATCATATATCCTTTTGAATGTTCGGGATATTAAATGAACACCCTCTTGGTTGCTCTTTGATCAAGTTTGTCATGCCGATGGATTTGGTTGTACACATAGCCCGCCGAACCCTATGGTCGAATATGATTCAAGATTGGCTTTCTTCCCTTCCATAACTCATATGGAGTGGTGGACACATTGTTGCTTACTCGATTGATGATGTATGTTGCCGTGAGTAATGCATTTCCCCAAAAGTTAATGGATAAGTTAGCTTGGGCCATCATAGACCTAACCATGTCATGTAGAGTGCGATTCCTACGTTTCGCAATACCATTTTGATGAGGGGAATAAGGAATAATAAGTTGTCTTACTATGTCATTTTCATCACAATACCCATTAAATATATTAAAAAGGTATTCACGACCGCACAAAATCTCAACTTTTCGATCCAACTAGGTCTGTACTTCTACTACATAGCGCTTGAACACGTCAAGTGCTTCATGGTGATGAGACAACAGATATACATGTACCAAATGCGAGTAGTCATTTATGAAGGTGATAAAATAAGAAGCCCCATGGCGTGCTTTCACGCTCATGGGTCCGCAAATGTCTGAATGGACTAAATCTAAGAGATTTGAAGCTCGAGAAGCCTTGCCAGCTAAGTAAGGTTCACACTCATGCAACTTAGTCTTAGTGAATTCGTTTAACCTATCTTAGCCAATGTGATCAAGTCTAGCATGCCATTTAACAGATTCAAAAGTTGTATTTACGTTAGAACTAAGGCAATGGATGAATTATTGTTGTAAATATCATCCAAATCAAGAACGCAAAACCATGTTTATATGAGCCGTGACCAAACACATCATCACCGTATTCAATTTTCAATCCACTAGGATGAAAATTAAATGAAAAACCTAAATGTAGCAAAGAACTACTAAAACTAAACAACAGCGGACTCCCGGCACATAAATTGTATCATGTAACAACAGAGTATTCCTGCTACGAAGCTAGAGCTTATAGGTACCAATACCGATGACATCCTCTTCAATGTCATTTTTCATGGTTACGCTTCGTGTTCCAGTGCAACAATGATGAAACTCGATAAAAAACAGCACAATTATTCACAACGTGTTGGCTTGCTCCTGAATCCACAATCCATTTAGGAAAATAATTAGCAACTAATGTATGGAATCAAATGCATAATTTGGGATCATTGGGAGTGAAAGGTACCTTTTTTGGCTCGGAACTGAAGTAAACCACACTATGCATCGTTCGGGTGTTGGGCCACCGAGCGACCATTTGGGTGCAGAACCACCGAATGTTGAACAAGTGTGCATAGAAGGCGCTATGGAAAGGAACGTGGCGAGAGATCCACTAGCATGACACGATGGCCTCGTGACCTGATTGCACGCCTACAACCCATGGAAGCCTCTTGTCGGATTGCTACAACTTTTGTCGCACAAGGATGAACCCTTACACTCATTATAGTCCAATGATCATTAGACGACAAAATTGGTGCGGCATCGTCCGAGTGGAATTCTTCATTGGCAAAGAATGAAGGAAATTACCCTAACTGCGTGACACAACACGCCAGTGGAAGAAGCTCATGGTGGGGGACTTATGGGACACTTCAATATCGCTAAAACTTATGATGTGTTGCATGATCATTTTTATTGGCCAAGCATGAAGCATGATCTGATTTTTGTGTGCGAACGTTGTGTAACTTGTAAGTTAGCAAAATCTAAGGTGTCCCCCTATAGATTGTATACCCCTCTACTAATACCTTATAAACCTTGGACTGATATTTCTATGAATTTTGTTCTCGGATTGCCAAGGTCGAAGAGGGGAAGTGATGCGATTTTTGTGATTGTGGATCATTTTTCAAAGATGGTTCATTTCATACCTTGCCACAAAACTGATGATGCATCTCACATAGTTGAATTGTTCTTTAGGGAAATTGTGTGGTTGCATGGCATGCCTAGAACTATCGTTTCTGATAGGGATGCAAAGTTCTTAAGTTACTTCTGGATAACATCGTGGGCAAAGTTGGAAACAACTTCTATTTTCTACTGCTTGTCATCCCCAAACTGACGGTCAAACTGAAGTGGTGAATAGAACATTAGGGACTTTGTTGCGTGCTTTAATTTCTAAGAACTTGAAAATGTGGAAAACTTGTTTACCACATGTTGATTTTGCTTATAACTGTAGTGTACATTCTGCCACGTAATACTCACCTTTGAGATCGTTTATGGATTTAATCCTTTGTCTCCTTTGGATCTAACTCCTTTGCCAAGTTGTGAAAGGTTGAATCTTGATGGCAAGAAGAAGGTTGAGTTTGTCAAACAAATACATGAGAGGGCACGAGCTAATGTGGAGCGACGGCCGGCCCAATATGTCCAGTAGGCTAATAAAGGCCGAAATAAGGTGACGTTTGAACCGGGAGATTGGGTGTGGTTGCACCTAAGGAATGAAAGATTTCCAGAGAAGAGGAAATCCAAGTTGATGCCACGAGGGGATGGTCCATTCCAAGTCTTAGAGCGCATTAACGACAATGCCTACAAGCTAGACTTGTCTTGTGAGTATAATGTTAGTTATAGCTTCAATGTTAGTGACCTACTCCCATTTAATGCAGGTGATTTGAGGGCAAATTCTTTTCAAGAGGGGGAGAATGAAGTAAACCACACTATGCATCGTTCGAGTGTTGAACAACCGAGTGACCGTTTAGGTGCAGAACCACAGAATGTTGAACAAGTGCGCACAGAAGGTGTTATGGAAAGGAACATGGCAAGAGATCCACTAGCATGGCACGATGGCCCCGTGACCAGGTTGAAAGCATGAAGATTCAAAGAGGTATTGGCCGGCCTGATTGCACGCCTACAGCCCATGGAAGCCTCTTGTGGGATTGTTACAACTTTAGTTGTACAAGGACGAGCCCTTATACTCATTACAGTCTAAGGATCATTAAACGGTGAAGTTGGTGCGACACCATCCAAGTGGAATTCTTCGTTTTCAAAGAATGAAGGAAATTACCCTAACGCGCGATACAGTGCGCCAGCGAATGGGATACTGGGCGTTGTGCCAGAACCTGCACCAGCACGCGCGATGGGCCGTTCGAACGTGCAATTGATGGGCCGACCGAGGAAGTGGCCCATCTAGAAATCTTAACTTAGGGTATTTCTCTTAGAAACCCTAGCAGCCGCCCTTTGCCTATAAAAGGAGCTCACCCCTTCATTATTGAACATTTCATGATTTTTGAGTTTTGTGAGACATTAGCTTCTCTTTAGTTTTATGAAAGATTCGACTTATCTTTTCTCTAATTGATTTTAGTGGCGTCAAGAGGAACTTATCCTTGGTCTTGGGGTAACACAAATTGTTATCAAGAGATCTTGTGTGGTGTTCCTTAACCTCCATAAATCGTGTTGCTCTTATTGGTTGGCCTCTATAGGGTCTGTTGATTTGAGCCACGTTAAAACATTCCAAATCGTCCTAGCCATTGAGCCCTCATTGTGTTGAGTTTGCCCCTTATTGGTGTCGAGTTCATATCAGGAACAATATCGAGAGAAATGACCTTTTTTTTCGCAGTTATAGCACTTCACGCATACCATATTCCTGGGGTCGTTTGCCTTTGGTTGCTTAGTGATGTTCTTTCTTTGGGGGGGTTCTGAGCCTTTGTCGCTGGCTTGCCAAATCTTTTGTTCCTCTTAGGATTTCCCCCGTGAGTTGCAAAAACTTTTCAACACGTTCTTACAGATTAGATTAGAAGGAGGAAAAGCTAAATCCTGATTACTGTCGAAACATGGGACAATATCCTTGTTTCGACAGGAGTGGTCTGAAGAAGGGTCCGTGGACACCGGAAGAGGACAAAAAACTTGCAAAATATATTCATAAACATGGTGGCCATGAAAGCTGGAGAACCCTCCCAATACTTGCTGGTACAAAAATTCATTCATTGGTCTCTTGCACAACTTGATTTCCTAATCGGGCGAGGCCAAGAAAAAAAATTATTTTTGGTATATTAAATTTTAAGGGACCAAGATATTGTTTTCTGTAAATTTACACAAACTTTGTACATATTTTTTTTTATTGAAAAATATACCTATAAAAAATTATTTTTCAAAAACATGGCCCCTATACCCCTTCCCTCCTCCTCTGGCTCATAGTCTAATGATTATAAATAGGGGTGTGCATTCGGAATTCCGAATTCTGAAATAAGGGTAATTTCCGAATTTCGAAAATAATTTCGGATAGGATCAAAAAATTTGAATTTTGGATCAGATCGAAATTTCTGAAATTTTCGAATAATTTCCGAATTTCGAATTCGGAATTCTGAATGAACACCCCCAGTTATAAAGATATGTGCTTGGACACTTTTGGATCCCATCTATCAAGTTTGTAAGGGTTCATTTGGTAGCTGGATAAATTTTTTCCAGCTACTTGGATAACTGCAGGGTTAAATTCGACCGGAATACGTAAACCCTTGTTTGGTGCATTAGTCAGGGTTTAGGGTCTTATTGTAACCCATTGTTCGGTACCAGCGGACAATCACTTTACATCCAGCCACAGAATATTAAATCTGACTGAATTATCCAAAATACCCTCCTAAACTCTGATATAAATACCTAAAATTAGATCTCTACAGCTGCCCAAACCCTCACCCAATTTGAAGCGGCACATTCCTCCGCCGAAACCCTCTCTCGATCGGCGATGAATGTAGCCGTGAATGTATAACCCACTCTCCTGCCGTCTGCCTCCCTTATCGTCCGACCACCATCGCCATGAAGCCACCTTCTCGTTTCTCCCTTTGTATGTACGCTCGGGCACGCAAGGAAGGTAAACGCTATCCCGAGAAACCACCCCCTCCGATCACCATCATCATTGACGCCAAAAATGGCGAAGTTGAAGATGACCCAATTATAATTGATGACGATGAAACCGTGCATACTGTTCATCGCCGTCCCCTTCCAGCCGCTAATTCCGCATCCTGCATTACCACTGATTACTTTACCTAGATTTCGTTTCTATTGCATTGTGTATTTTCTGTGTTGTGTTTTTTAGGGTTGAATCCGCTGCTGCATCTACTGAACTTATGTCTTTTTAACTAAAATTAATCGACTTATCCGTAATGCCGCTGCTTATGTCTCATTTTTGTAAGTGATAAAACTCATAAATCAAAAATGTTTTTAACTCCGCCTATGTGAAACTGTTGATTAGCACAACCGGTCCCCAGCCCGGAAGAAGGAGAAGGGAAAACGAATAGAATAGCTCATGGTTGATGTCTTAGATTTGATTATAGCATCTGAATAAGATGGATAACAATAAGCTACACTCCTTAACCCACACACAACCACTGTACCAAACACGGGCCGAAACTGGATATCAATGATCTGCACTAGTTAGCCCACCCACAACAAATGTACCAAACGCGTGGTTGTGTAATGCTGGTGCAAATTAGCCATAAACCACCCAATGCAGTTGTACCAAACAATAGGTTGGGTAGTGCAAGTGAAATTCGCCTTAAATCATCCAATGCCACGGTACCAAATGGGGGAAGAAATGGTGCTTCCAACGTAATGTTGCTACAAAGAAGATGACAACCTTCCTGCTAGTGTAAATTTTGCCCAAAATGATGACATCTTCCTGCCAATGTAAATTTTACCTAAAATTTGATGACCTCT
The DNA here is from genome assembly GCA_028565015.1 of Pinguicula moranensis. Classification (NCBI taxonomy): domain Eukaryota; kingdom Viridiplantae; phylum Streptophyta; class Magnoliopsida; order Lamiales; family Lentibulariaceae; genus Pinguicula; species Pinguicula moranensis. Next base: position 3,982 of record JAOWBN010225028.1, on the reverse strand, counting down.
TTTCAGCAATAACATAATAATGTACCTAAATTTTATAAACCAACCAATCCACAGGTCAACATCTCAACAAAACACTTATCCTGGCAACCTAGCAGACAATTCAGAACTCATTCTCAAGACAAAGGACCACCAGTCTCAAAATAACATGGTTCCAACTAGCCAAAAACAGTTAGGTCAAAACAAAGAACAACCATAAATGAAGTCTAGTTCAGCTTCCCCCTGCAGAAAAGTTGAGCGAGTTCAGCCCTCCCAGCTACGTCTGAAGTTGACCAATACTAGTGTTGCCCTTCGTGACTGAGAAGATGGTCAATAAGCCTTAACTTCGTGGCCAATTCTAGCTCACCATACTCATCCAACTGCCGCCTCAACTTCAGGGTCTTATCCAGCTTTGACTCTTCATCATCCAATCGGTTTAGCTTCTCAAAAAGCAGCGTCGCTTTCTCAAAAGTGACGTCCATCTTCGATAGTGTGCTTTCAGCTTTGGAAGTGATCCCTATGTTGCTTGTGTTGCTGCTAGCAATGGGTTCCTTGCGCTTACCCCCACTACTATTTGTTTGGGCCTGCTCGTTTTGGTCATCAGTTTCTGTGTATGGTGGGTTGGCTGAGTCGTCCATCATCTCCTCAGAGTCATCTAAGGTCTCATGGACATCACTGCTAGTCATCTTAATCGCCTTCTCAGCCATTACATGGTCTTTGGCTCCTGAACCCGTTGCCCTGAATTGCCCAAATAACTCACACCAGAGCTCGTAATAGGGGAATGTCTTCCCTCGGAGAGAAGCGTATTTGTTGTTGGTCTACAAACAAAACATCAAACAAAAAAGCTTAGAAATTGAATCATGCATAGTCAAAGATTTAAAAATAAAACGAATACCTGAGCATGTTCTTTCCACAAGTCTTCAAAGTCCACAACCACCGCATGTGTCCCCGCATCTATTGGCACATCACTCAGCCTAGTGAAATCACTCAATAGGCGATATTGCTTGCCCCAACTATGAATCTTGTTAAGCACATTCTTCGCACTAATGGTGCTACCAACGACCAAGGACCTAATCCTAGTAGCGGCTTTAAGATGCATACCTCTCTTCCAGCCTTGTCCCTCCTTCCATCCCTCAAGCGCAAGCTCCTTCAGAACGTTCAGCAAAGCAATCTCCTCATCCGGAGACAGATACAGCTTCTTAGGGCCCGGATCGCTAGTTTTCTCTACCTTTACCTTTTTGAACTTTTGTTGTGATCCCCCATCTGCTTCTTAGCATTCACAGTGCTTCGGGCAGCTTCTTCCTGCCGTCCAGAGGTTGCCTCATCTTCTGTGTTGTTGCGGCTTGCTGCATCCATTGCAAATATCCTACACATACAAGCCGAACAACTAAAATGTACAAAGCAAAAATTATTTCAGGTAGCATGTTCAATCAAATAACTAAATCAGTTGTGGAAGTTCAAAAGCAATTTAGAAACATATGAAACCTAGCAAATCAGCTGTGGAAGTTCAAAATCAGTTGTGGAAGTTCAAAAACAATATAGCAAATCAATTGTTTAACAACCAATATGAAACATATGTTCAAACAAGCAACATAAAGCAAAGTACACTTTCAACTAAGAATCATTAATAACTCGGTAACGACTAGGGGTAGCATATGTATCCCACATATATGAAGCTAGATTGTCTCAGAACTGGTTCTACCATGTCGAGGAAGTGGGAGATACAAGCTGCTCTTCTCCATCAACTTCTTCACCCTGTATACGCTCCTCTAAACCCGCTGCACGTGCAGTTGATGGATCTAATAATGGGTCAGACCGGTTGACATTGATGACAAAGTTGTGGAGCAGTGCACATGCTAGAATTATGTCGCATTGAGTGCTAATGGGGAAGAATGTTGGGCTCCTTAAAACAGTGAATCGCTTCTTCCAAATTCCAAATGCCCTTTCTATTATATTGCGGGCTGCTGAATGACGGACATTGAATAGCTCCTTCTCGGTTTCTGGCCTTTTGTTTCTGCTATCCCATTCTTGAAGATGATACCTCGTTTGCCTATACGATGTGAGAAATCCCTCGGCATTCATATAGCTACCATCACATAGGAAATATGTACTTAAAAAAAGGGAACAACTTATCATAGCGTATTTTTTTAAACAAATGACTAAATCCTAAACTATATGGAATTGCAGGTACCACATTGAACCCTGAGACTACTTGGCCGAGATAGTGCATCCCTCAACACACGACTATCTGTAGCTGAGCCCTCCTAACCAGCCAACATGTAGATAAAGCGCCCGCGTGTGTCACACACCCCAAGGACATTTGTTGCTAAGTGCCCTTTTCTTTCTCGATAACGTGGTTGATCTTCTGCGTGGATATGTATTGGTATGTAGGTTCTGTCCAACGCACCAATGCATCCCTGCAAAGAACCAACATTACTAAAACTCACATGCAATACTATGGAAAGCTATGTTAAGATAAAACTTAATGAGACATACCTGGAAGAATTTCCATCGCCTCTCGATGCATGTATCGTCTATAGGGACTGGTTGTACGAGAAGTCTACCACGCAATTTGAGGATAGCACACAGAACTTGGTGAAACACTTGGCTGATGGTCTGTCCGCTACGCTGAAAATCACTCTGGAGGACTCTAATTTTTTTGGTAGTGAGCTACGGTGCGCGGAAATATGGCCACCTTATCGACAACCGATACATACTGATCATCCTTCAGCCCACATTCTTCCCTCAAAATTCGACAAAGTTCGAAGAAGGCCTGCTGTGACATCTGCAAGTTCTTGAAGCACTCCTGGTTGGACTCTTGGGTAATTCGTTCGAGGAAGGCTAATCTTTCTGAAATCTTATTGAGGATGAGGTATTTCGGTGGTGCATCGGGGTCACGGTAACGCTTACGCTTACGCTGCCACGTGGTGTCATTTGGGTTCCTCTCTAATTCAAGGATGGTGAGCAGCGCAAGAAGAAACAATCTTTCACAAATGAAGAGTGTTTCAACAAGCAAGAAGTTCATTGTATCTTATTTTTACCGTAAACACAACATAAGTGCTCACCTTATTATAAGCAGAAGAAAACAACACTAAACATCAGAAAATATACACATTAAAATAGGCTAAAAAATGGATAGATCACAAGGTAAGTTATATTACAATTTGTATAATGAGAATGGATTGCTCTGTATGGCACAACATAATACTCACGTAGAAGCCATTGAGAGTGAACATATGATCAAAAAAATGAAGAAGTATGTGAAGTCAGCCGGTTTTTAGGCTAATTATCAACGAGCTTTAATTCCTACAGCCAGACGAGGTTTAGCTCTTTCTAAATCATCAGAGAGCTTTAATTCCTGAAATTAGATGAGGTTTTTAGGCTAATTAGTTCACATAAGTCAGAATTCGTTTTTTGTTCACATAAGTAAGAATATAATTCATGAACTAGAACAATGATAAGAACTTCTAAAGTATCACTTCATAACCATTTGATATAATATGTAATTAATACAAATTAGCACTTCAGAACTTGTTTGTTATAGAAACCCTAGAAGATTACAGAACGAATGCATACACACAATCCGAACGCAGGAAAAAAAACAAATCTCAAGTTATCCGAAACAAGGAAGAGCGATTGGAACAAATACATATGCGTATCCAAAAAAGCGAGAAAGAGGGTCCATTAGAACAAATTCAATCGACAAAATCATTAACCCTAACCCTAAGTACATATTAACCAACCCTCGAAGAATAAATACTTGCGGGAAGCAACATCGCGTACGCCTATTGGGAGAGGAAAGTAAGATTCAATACCTGGGACAAGCACAACGTAATTCCACTCGAGACGATGTGGGATGTGGATGCACGGCGAACACGCAGTCGTGGATAATCAGACGGAGAAATCGCGATGTGGAGAGATGGGAATCAATTAGGGTTTGGAGTTTCAATTTATACCAGGTTATAGATGTAATTTTGTTTAGTTGTAAGGGCATTCATGTAATCTG
>JAOWBN010225017.1:0-12514 GCA_028565015.1 Pinguicula moranensis | reverse complement strand
TTTCTTGTTCAGACAAGCTTATCTCTACTCTTAGTTCATACCATGAACTTCTTTCCTAGGTTATTTTGGTTGGAAGATGTTAGAATGAGATTTAGATTAGGGTGTAAAATGCAAATTGGTTTGGTGTAAACTGCGCCGGATATGCCGGACATGGGATTGATTCGTCTGTTATGCCCATTAGATCATTATTGCGCAAATACATAGATGATTTGTGCTAATCTCATGAGATAATTAGTATCATCCAACTTGATGTAGGATAATACCATTGAGATTCGGGAATCTCGAATCCTATTTTCTCAAATAGTCCAGAAGAGAGCCAGACAACAAGTATTGGGAGAGACTAGAGATGGGCTAGAGTTTTCAGCCCGACAAGCACACGTTTTGTAAATATGCGTGCGCCATAAAACAAACATTTAAAACGTTTGTATCTGACATGACATGCATAAAAACATTTCGTGCTGGACTAACTCGAGTGCAAATGAGGCACACATGTTTGCACATTTTTAATCATTCTTTTTTTATTTTTTTATTATTGGATAAAAAAATATTATTTAAATTATGATTTAAAAAAAAATAAATCCTGCATCGCACATCATAATTTGCAGGTTGGACTTTCAAACCTGGCACACGTACATATGGTAAAACGAGTTAATATTATAGGCATATTTTCTAAAAAAAAAGTTGGCTTATCGCACACACGTTTTCGATTTAGACACGTTATGCATATTTTTTTTTCTTTGGTGTGTGTGTTCGACGAGCCGATGATATCCGCGGAAACAGTCTCTTGATTTCTTTTTAGAGATCAAGGTACGACTGCGTACATCTCACCCTCCCCAGACCCTGCCTAAAGGCGGGATATACTGGGTATGTTTGATTTGGTTTGGTTTATTCATCTGTCTACCTAAATATGCATACAATTTATTGCATTGCATTTATTATTTCACATACATTTGCATACATTCATAACACTTAATATTTTCAAATTTAAATTTTTATTTTTTGATTCTATTTCTAATGACTCATTTATTTTAGGCTTTTAAAATGTTAATATAAAGAGCTTTTGAGATTTTTAACATTGTTTAAAAAAGCTAACTTTCAGAATACTCCTAAATTTCTTAAATAAATCAATAATAAGAAAGATAAGTAAGAGAATTAAGAGGGGAAAACGACTAGAAGGGCAAAAATATAGACTATGGCATGTTTTGTACCTTTTACTTTTTTTTTTAATTCTCTTTTTTTTTTACATTTTTTTTTAATTTTGTATTTTTTGATTATTTGGTAAAACTATGAAAAAGTTGAAAAATTTGTTGAAATAGTGTTTGTAATCAAATTTTATAAGTTCGATTGTTGATTAAATAGTATTTGTAGGTAAATTTGGTAAGATAACTTTAATTTATTTACGAAATTATCATTAAATTTTTTTTTTTTTGGTAAGTAAAAATTTATTAAACGCCAAAGCGTATCACGTTACAACGGAAGTGCCTAACGGCCAGAATTTTTAACCACCTACTTTATACATCATAATAAAATCTGAAAACAAACTCTCGGAAATTTGAACCAATCGCCAATTGTGGTCCCTCGAAAATTCATTTTTGCCGCCGTAATCCAATACCATAAGCTCACTTTCACCCATTCAGTTATTTGAAGCGACCCACCCTGTTTGTCAAAACGCATGTCATTACGTTCCTTCCAAATCGCCCAAACCACTGCCTGCCATAACCCTTTCCACACTTCCAAACCCACTCTTCCTCTAATCAAACTCACGTGTCTCTTCCAATGTTCTGCAGGATCTGATGTAGGTATATAAGACAATCCCATCCATTCATAAACCAACTTCCAGATCTCCATGGCATGTGTACATTCAAAGAATAAATGCCTCACACTCTCAGTTTGTAATCCGCATATCATACAGAGTTGCGCCACCGGTTCCACTGCTACTCCTCTCTTCAGCAAATTGTCTATTGTCTGTATACGTCCTTGCAGCATTCTCCATGTAAACAACTGGATTCTCCTTGGAGCAACCTTCCCCCAAACCACTGCTAGATATTTCCTCTCTCTCTCACTGAGTTTATTGGCTTTCACTAACACTTTATATGCAGAAGCCACCGTGTATATTCCACCAGAATCACCTGTCCACTGCCACCGATCCACTTCCTGTCCAGATACATTCAATCGTGGCACCTTCTCCCTCAACTCCTCCAACAAAACTATTTCCCTTTGTCTCAACTGTCTACTGAATTTGAGGTCCCAATGAACTGTCTCTCGTTCCTCTTGCAAGATCTCTTCCACCGTAGCATGTTGTTGCATACTTAGCTTGTATAGGCGATTATATTGGAGTGCAAGACAACCCTCTCCACTCCAGTCATACCGCCAGAAAGAAGCTTTGTCCCCACTGTTGACAGCAAGCTTCACGCCATTACAAAACCAACCCTCTTTAGCCTGATCCCAAATTCCTCTCCAGGTGCAGGAGACTGTATTCGGCATTGATGTAATCATCCAGTTACATAGATGATCTCTTTGATGAAAGTATTTACCTCGTATTACCTCTCCCCATAGGCTCTCCGTATCCGTCCTGAATCGCCATAGCCACTTACCGAGTAACGCCTTGTTCATTAAATTAATGTCTCTAATCCCAAGGCCACCCTCCTCCTTCTCAAAACACAGATCCTTCCAGGCAATCCAGTGTATTGGTCGAGTATTTGACTCTCTCTGTCGCCATAGAAATGAGCTTAGAATCGATTGAATTGTGCGTAGAACCTGCACTGGAGCCCGAAATAAAGACAACTGGTAGGTAGGAAGGCTAGATAACACTGCCTTAATCAATGTAATTTTTCCTGCTTGAGACAGGAATTTGTTGTCCCACCTCTGAATCCGTTTTCTTATCACTGTCAACACCTTGTCCCACATCTTAACTCTGTTAGAAGACTCTCCCAAAGGTAGACCAAGATAGATGGTAGGCAATTTCGCAGTTTGGCAGTGCATCAATCTCGCAAATCTCCCCAACAGTTGCTCCTGTATATTTATCCCCAACAATTTACTTTTTGCGAAGTTAATTGACAGTCCGGAAATCATCTCGAACACCCTCAAAATACCTTTCATAACTCTGATATTCTCCCACCTTCCTTCCGCGAATAATAATGTATCATCCGCATATTGAAGATGCGACACAAACAACTGTCCTACCTTGATTCCTCCCCATTTCCTTAGCTGAACTGCACGATTAATCAGTACATGAAGGCCCTCAGCCACTATCAGAAATAGAAAAGGGGACAAGGGGTCACCTTGCCTCAAACCCCTTTTCAACTTAAATTCTCCCGCACTGCTTCCGTTGATAAGGATAGACGCATACGGAGATGTTACACATTCTTTAATCCATCCTATCCATTTAGAGCAGAAACCGAACTGTCTCAGCATGTCTAGCAGAAATACCCAGTCAACAGAATCGTAGGCTTTAGCAAAGTCCACTTTGAACATAACTGAACACTTCTTTGACTGTTTGGCCGAGTGTAATACCTCATTCGCAACTAATACTCCATCCAATATCTGTCGCCCCTGCAAGAATGCCGCCTGCTGCTTTGAGATGATTTTCGGCATGACCTTCTTTAACCTATTAGCCAACATCTTAGCTAATACCTTGTAACCACAACCTACTAACGAAATAGGCCTGAAATGTTCAGGGAGCACAGGATTGGTTACCTTCGGAATCAAAGTAATGAACGTTGAATTCATACCTTTGGAAAACTTGCTATTTCTATGAAACTCTTTAATAAATGCCACAAAATCACTCTTTAATGCCTCCCAATTGTTTTGAATAAAGAAAAAATTATACCCGTCCGCTCCTGGACTTTTGTTGGCACCACAACTCCGCACTGTTGCTTCAATCTCTTCTTCAGAAAATTCCTCCACTAAAAACTCATTCTCTGTATCAGACACTCTAACCTCAGATTGTAGGTTTAAAGAAGGCCTTCTCCACTCCTCTGTATCATAATGTCTCTTAAAAAAATTTGTAATCCCTTCCTTCACCTCCTGCACCCCTTCAAGCCACCTCCCCTCCACATACATGCCATGTATATGATTCACTTTCCTGTTAAAGTTCATTCTAGCATGGAAATACTTGTTATTTCCATCCCCTTCACTGATCCATTTTGATCTTGCTTTCTGCATTAAAATCGATTCATTATTCCGCATAGCTTGTTGGAGATTACACCAAGTTAACTGTCTACAGCTCCTCTCCTCCTCAGACAGAGACCTCTGTTCGGCCACCCTATCAAAAAGCTGCAAATCATTTTTCAACTTTGTGATCTTGTTATCCATCATGCCGAATCTGTTCCTGTTCCAAGCATCAAGCCTGAGCCTCATCAACCGCAATTTCTCTTGCAGAACGAAACAAGCATAACCTTCTACCTCCAAAGATAACCACTCAGTCTTCACAAAATCGAAGAAGCCCTCCACTGTACTCCAACAATTCAACGTTCGAATAACCTTAGGTCCCCAATTTAATTCCTCAGATTTTAGCAAAATTGGGCGATGATCTGAGACCAACCTCTCCAGACCTATCTGTATTAAATCCGTCCATGTTTGGATCCAAGAAGTTGAGAGTAAAAATCTATCCAATCTACTACAACAATCCCCCCCTCTTGAAACACATGTAAATCTGAACTTTTGCATCGGAAGATCCACCAAATTCAGATTGTATATAAACTGATCAAATTCTTCCATCTCCCCGTACGCTAGTACTGCCGAACTCCTCCTTTCATCCCTACTTCGAATTGCATTAAAATCTCCTACCACACACCAATGAGACGTCAAATCACTGGCCACTATGTTTTCAATGTATCTCCAGACCCTCCTTTTCAAACTTATTTGACCTGGAGAATAAACATTCAGAATCTTAACCGGTACCGCCGTTGATCCCCATAGACCTTCAATTCCTAACAATCCCAACTCTTCCCACGCTCCAATTAATTGAAAACTATCTCTTTGCCAAATTGTTAGTATTCCTCCCGAACTCCCCTCTGCAGCACTATGACACCAATCAAATTCTTCATTCGGCCAGAACGCTCGGCACTCCCACCTGTTCAAAGACCTCAACTTCGTCTCCTGTACACATAACATATCTACTCTGTGTAATCGCACCAACTCTCTTAATTCAGCCCTTTTCATTGGGGTGCCTAACCCTCGTATGTTGTATGAAATAATTCGCATTAGACTTGATTCGGCCTTGCTCTCGCCTCTGTCAGTTTCTGTTTACTCAACAATTTCTCATCTCTTTCTGCCATACTCTCCAAACGGTTGATCATGTCTGCTCGCGGGGTGTTTGGTACAACACCTAAGTCCATTGCTAAATCAAACACTTCCTCTGCGGACAACTTCTGCGGAGACTTGTCTCTTTCTTCCTCCACTCCTCTATACTCCGCATTCAAGGTATTCTGAATACGACGAGTATGCTCTTGTAATCTTTCCTCCGGGTTCAATCGTCTACTACGTGCTCTGTCTCTCTTCTTACCCGCACTCGACAATGCTTCAATCACAGGCATAAGCAAAAAAGGATCTGACGACTGCGGCTGCAACTCCTGACAAGTACTGTCCATATCATCGCCTTCTGAAACACACTCATCCCCCCTGTTTATTCCTTCATCACCTCCCATACATATCAGCCTAGGTGGCAAGTAACTAGGCCTGAGACCCGTACTCGATAGATGACTATCTAGTAAGGCTGAATATATTCCCTTCTGCATAACATAATCCGGTGATGTACCAAACTTATTCCCCTTCAGAACTTCCTCATTTGCATACAACACGTCAGAACTCGGAGATATTGAACCCTCCCCCATCTTCTCGTTGATATCCAATCGAACTGCAGGTGCATCTGCTCTTTCCCCCTCCACATTTGTAACCCTCAATACACTGGAAAACTCACATACCTCGTTTACCTCCCTCTTCTCCTTTATCTCCTCATTACAAGCCAATTCTGTACTTGGTACCTTCTCAACATCACCAACCGTTATTTCATCTTTTTTCCCATCGACTTTATCCAATGTCTCGACCAAAGTCTGGCCACAGTCCCCCAAACTCTGCTTCTCGTTTCTCCCTACTCTGACCGGTTTATCTGGCAATCGTGGCCACTCCCCCTCCTCTTGCCTTTGATCATACCATGCCTTCCTCCACGGTACCCATCCTCCCGGAGGCGTAATATTCCTCCCCTGCTCTTCTACTAAATGAATGTTAAAGGTAGCCTCAGGAGTTTTCACTTCTATCGCCTGTTTAATCGGACTAATACAACTAGTTAGAACATTCACCCGTCCATACCGCATTTCCGTCATATCCATTGTCTTCGTATCAATGGAAATTAAGATCCCAATCTTCTTCGCAATTTCAGAGAAAAAATCTTCGTACCAACAGTGTAAAGGTATACCTCTGATCTGAATCCACGCCGCTCTGGCTAACCGCCCATTTAACATCTTCCACGGCCTTAAGGCATGCAAACCCATTCGACCCGTAGTTTCCTCATCATTCATCAATCTACTTTGGTCCGTCATCGACTGTAACTTGACTAAAACCTCACCCCCCTCCAATCTAACCGTCTCGCCCCCAACATATCCTTCTTCAAGTAAAATCTTCTTAAGGCTTTCAGTGTCCAATAATGGCGCTGGGATCCCAATCAGACTATGTTTAAGCCACTGAACTGCCTCCGGATCTGGACAAAACTCCACAGTCAGACATTCCTGTTGTACCGTACCATTCTCAACGGCCCCCTGAGCTCCTCTTTCGCCTTCCGTTACTGATTTTCCAACCCTCACTATATCCGGCGGCGGGCGTGCCATACTCACCTTCAACTGAAAAGAGCCCACCCATATAGCATTCAGTTTCTCCACCAAATCCTCTTTCACCGATTTCATAGCAAATCTCACGAATCCGAAACGAATGTTTGGCTCTGTAACCTTCTTTGGGACATGAATATCACTAACAAGACCAAATCCAGAGAACACCTGCCACATATCCTCCTTCTTCCACGAGGGTGGGAAATTAGTGAAATAAAATGATATGGATCCGGCTCGTAATCTTCTGATATACTCAGGCAGTGCTTTCCTACTGTACACCACTGGGTTAGATGGCTCCCCTATTTGTGTACCCATTTGTTGCTTCCCTCGCCTCCGCACAGGCGTCCATCCCACCTCCGCATCCAGATCTGCAGTCCCGGACCTTTGATTTTCTTTCGCTCCCTCTTCTTCAGCTTCCATGCCGTATCATATTATTATTTTCATTTAGTTGATCAACGATTTTTTGTACACGAAATAGATAATAATAAAAAAAAAAGACGCTGTAGGCTTATATGCAATTATTGATACCAATGTGCTCACTTATAAAGGCACACTCACATTCGGAGTTAATTTGGGTTAAAAAAGAAGTACCTCTTTTTATGTATAACTTGTCTTAAGTTTAATATATGTAATAGTATGAGATTTTTTTAAAACACCCCATTAAGATTTTTTTTTAAATTCGTATCATTGAAAGACAACTACAAAAAGAAGAAACTCTTCCGAAGACTTAATCCTGATGTCTCTCTAGGAAATTTTCTCTGACCTCTCTCCAAACTACCGCAATGTCCGACCCATCCTCGTCTCATTGACACTAGCTATCCCCATAAGAGAATGAACCTGCTATTCCTTCTGACATTCAGCCTTCCGATGAGGTCGAATGGCAGACGGTGCCGGAAAAACCACAACGACAGAACAAAGGGAAAGACATTAGGAGTGATAGCAAGGGTGATATCAGCCGGAAACCACTCTCGGCATACATCTCTAAGATCAGGGCTGCGACTATCTCTTATTATTTCTCAAATTTTCCTCCTGTGTGGCAAAAGGATGAGATGTGGTGGGTATTCTTTGGCTACAGCTTAGTCATTGACATCTACACCCCAAAGAAGACAGCAATGTCCGGCCAACGTTTTGGTTTTGTGCGTTTCTCCAAACAGTCCATCTCGACATCCCTGCTGGGCAAGCTAAATAACATTTGGGTCGGCTCTTTTCAACTGAGTGTGATGGTGGCCCGTGCTAACAGGCTCGAGGAATTAGCTCAAAAAGTGTCAGATGGAGTGACCCACGCTCCCCTAGTTCCTCATATCAATCCTATTGTTCCCCCGCATCAACCACAAGTTCTCAAATTCAACCCGAATCCAATGGAATCTGAGTGGCTTCATCGATGCCTAATTGGTATACCAGGCCCCGTGTTGGACCTGGCAAGTATGGACTCCATCCTGGCTGCTATTGGTTACCTAGGCTGCCGCGCAAGTAGGTTAGAAGGTGGGGAAGTTCTCATCAAATTGGCCTCGGTGGAGGATGTAGAGAAACTGTTGTTAGACAATATAACCACGGATCGTCTCTGTTTGCATTCCTTAAGGGTGTGGAAACTGTTAAACGGGAAACTAGCACGGGCTACTTGGCTGCTTGTCCGTGGTATGCCGCTCCACTGCTGGTACAAGGATTTTTTCGCGGAGCTAGCAGCTTGACTGGGATCCCTTCAAGCAGTGGATGAGTGTACCTTAAAACATACCGAAATACAGTTTGCCCGTATTCAAATCTTGACAACTAGTAAGGAACGAATCTCTCAATCTATTGAGGTTGTAACAGGGGAGGAAAAATTCTGTGCACATTTGTGAGGAGGTTCCAACACGGGCTTGGTCTCAGTCCAGGAAAACCCCTGGAATAAGAGGGGGTCAGGGATCTAAAGCCCTTTTGAGTGAGGAATGACCTTCCCTGAACAGAGAGAAACCCACCGGAGCCATCGATCGTGAAAATGCTCGGACAGATGGCGAGCATAATCAGCAGGATGGGCGAGACATAGCCCCCAATAGTACAGAGGAACCATCGGGAAAGGACACCGTACTTTCGCTGGAAACTGGACAGGAAATGGCCGGAATTCGCACGATTGTGCTACCGTTGTCTCCAGAGCCGTTGAATAGAGGACCGTTGGGGGACACACTTATCGAGATCATTGATTCAACTCTAGATCCTTTGGAATCACACATTAATCACTCAATGTTTGACGTCACTGAACAACCAACAAACCTAACACAGGAATCTTAAGACATGATTACTAGTCAGCTAGGTATCGCACGCGGAGAATCCCCTGCCAAATCATTCTAAGTCTGCTGAGTTTGGGTCCCCCACAAAACCAAAAATAAGGCCCAGGTAGTAACTGAGTTCACGGGGGTCCATCAGCCTGCACCTTGCTACCCTGTCTTCCTGGACACTCCCCCGAGCCCAGTACATAGAGGAAATTCACGGCCCTCCTACTAAGTCAGCACGAGAAGCTTGGGATTTGGCCGATAGGGCCTCTATCGACTAAAGACATATACGGTTCAACAGAAAACTTTCAAAATACTATTTATTCAGTTAACCCTCAATCTTTAGAATCGGAAATCGGCTCTCAAAACTCCCAATCCTCAGACCCGTTCTCAATTATGCCCCTTCTACATTTATCTCCGGAATCATTGGCGGCGGTCAAGAGGGACAATACAGTTCCGCCTTCAAGCTACCGAGGACAACCAGACATGGTACGTCCCGGACAGACTACTTGCTCTGGGGAGTTAGAGGGTGTAGACAGCCATAAGCCTTATTCAGCGGAAATAAAGGATATGCTAAATTTGGCCACAGAATTGGGGTAAAGATCAATTAATCTCGAGACGACCTTTGTCACTGGATAGAGGAGCTAAATGCTAGAGATCTACAGATTTCCTCAAACCTGCGACAAGAGGTTTCTTCTAGCCCAACACTTATCCCCCAGTAAAATGCATATCATTTCTTATAACACGCGAGGCCTGGGGACGCCGAGAAAGAAGTTGGAGTTACGTGGAATTATCTCAGCAAACAAGGCAGATTTTGTATTTGTGCAGGAAACCAAGCTTAGCACCGTTAATAGGAGGGTGTGCAATCTAATATGGCCTAACGAAGATTACGATTGGTATCACAGTGAAATAGGTGCCGCAGGAGAATTGATATGTATTTGGCAAAGGTCTTTATTTTTTATCAGTAATTTTTGGATAGAAGAAGGTATTCTTGGCGTTGAAGGCTTTTGGGGACAATCTGCCACTCTAGTAAAGCTTCTAAATATTTACTCTCCTTGGACTCTAAGACTGAAAAAACAGTTGTGGTTGAAGATCAAGGGAATAATCAGCAGGAATCCAGAAGCACGGTGGTGCGTTGCGGGGGATTTTAATGCAATTCGTAATGCTGAAGAGCGCAGAGGCAGGGCTCCACTCCAACACACGGAAATGGAGCAGTTCAATGGCTTTATTGTAGATACAGCGCTCGCAGACCTACCCCTACAAAAGACACGTTATACTTGTATCACTCGGGGTGGCGATTGCTGTAGTAGGCTGGATCGCTTCCTTTTATCAAAGGCTTGGATAAATCAGTGGCCAGGACTTGCAAAAATAGGCCTAGACAGAATAGTTTCAGACCACTGGCCTATTCTCTTGAAGCTTGAGCCAGTTAATTGGGGCCCAAAAGTGTTTAGAACTTTGAATTGCTGGGAAGAGGAACAAGGTTTTGCTGAGTTTATTGATTCTGAATGGGCAGCAATCCAAGTCCAGGGCTACATCGGCTTAATTTTATTTGAAAAGCTCAAAATGTTGAGATATAGGTTATCAGATTGGAATAGGAATACCTTTGGCTCCATTGACAGAAGGACGGCGGCTTTGAAGACTACTTTATCTAGCCTGGATGGACAAATTGAAGTTGGATCACCTTCATAAAATGTCAAGTTGCTAAGGGAAGAAACTTGGTTGGAATTACAACAAGCTCTCACAAATAAAGAGTCACTTCTAAGACAAAAATCACGATACCAATGGATTAGAGATGCCGATCTAAATACCAGATTCTTCCATGCTAAGGTCAAACAGAATTATAACAGAAGTACTCTGCGTGGCCTTCAACTTAATGGCGTTTGGACGTATCAAGTGGAAGAAGTGAAGGCAGAGGTAAGACAACACTTCGCCACCCACTTCTCTTCATCTAGATGGATACGCCCATTACTTGAGATTCCAGCCCCCTGCACATTATCAATAGAGGATAATAATTTCCTTATATCAAAATTTAGCGAGGAGGAGATCAGAGAGGCGGTTTGGAGCTGCTCACCATCGAAAAGCCCAGGTCCGGAAGAATATAACTTCTTCTCCATAAGACGGCACTGGGACACGATGAAACAAGAATTCATCTCCTTCCTGCGAGAATTTTACAGAACCAACAGCTTATTCAAGAGTATTAACTCTACATTTATCACTCTAGTTCCGAAGATATCAAGCCCGGTCTTGCTAGAGCATTATAGGCCCATTTCGTTGGTCGGATGCAGTTACAAGGTTCTATCTAAACTTCTCGCCAACCGATTGAGCCAGGTTATGCATAAGATAATCTCCATAAATCAGACCGCTTTCATTAGGGGACACAATATTCTTGACGGTGTTCTTATAGCTAATGAGGCTGTCCACTCTATGAAAACTACCAAGAAACCAGCTGTTCTTTTTAAAGTCGATTTCACAAAAGCATTCGATAGAGCCGACTGGGAGTTCTTGATGGAAATGATGCGAAAATTCGGTTTTTGCCAAATATGGAGGGATTGGATATTCCAATGCGTGTCTTCAGCCCATGCCGCTGTTTTGATCAACGGCTCTAGTTCCGGTGAGTTCAAGATTAACAAGGGGATTAGACAAGGGGACCCTCTCTCTCATTTTCTATTCCTCATTGTTGCCGAAGGTCTCAACCTTATGATCAACAGGGCGGTTGACCTTAAGAAACTGTCAGCTATCTGCGTAGGGAATGTAGCTCTTTCCCACCTTCAATATGCGGACGATACCCCCTATTTGCTGGAGGTACCAGGGAGAATTTGTTTACTCTGAAAACTATTTTGAGAATGTTCGAGCTAGTCTCTGGACTATCAATCAACTTCAAAAGGATTAAACTTTATGGCCTGAATCTGCAAATTGACCAGCTGCAAAGGTTTGCCAGGACTTTGAACTGCAAAGTGGAACACTTGCCTTTCTTATATCTTGGCTTCCCTGTAGGAGGCAACCCGAGGCAAAAGAAAATGTGGGAAGCTGTTCTGGACAAATTAAGTCGCATATCAACAAATGGGGCAATAAATTTCTCTCCATGGCAGGGCGTGTTACCCTGATCAAATCTGTCATTTCAGCAATTCCTTATTATTATCTTTCAGTCTTCAAGGCGCCAAAACAAGTATTAAAATCCATTGATAAGGCCCTAAGCAATTTCATGTGGCAGAATAGCAATACCGGCCGGCGGCACATACATTGGATCAAATGGATAAATGTCTGCCGCAAGGAATCAGAGGGGGGTCTGGGAGTAAAGGAGCCATCTCTAATGAACACAGTCTTGCTGGCCAAATGGCTTTGGCAGTTTAAAACAGAACCAAATAATCTATGGTGTAAGGTGATCCGCTCCAAATATTTTAAGGGTTCGGATCATCTTATTGACTGGAGTTTGATCACCTTGCCTGA
>JAOWBN010225007.1:0-12955 GCA_028565015.1 Pinguicula moranensis | reverse complement strand
CTCTCCGCAAATGATATCGCAGCTTCTTGACTCTCAAAACTTAATCCAGCATCACCAACATTTGCATAAGGGTCTCCGGTGGAGGTCCAACCCATAAGTGGATTCTCCCATCTACATATTGCCAACAATACTCATAAGAATAGCATGTGAACAAAATTAGATTAAAAGGTTGATCATTCAGCAAAACCGGTTTCTCAGCTATATACGACAAAAATGCAACATACAGTAACTAAGAAAAACTACCAATGAAGCGAACAAACTTGGTGCAATAGTACCTCTATGCTACATGATGGAATAGAAAATGAGAGAAGGAAAACATACTTCTGCGTGGACAAAAAATTGATTTTCCACCTCCCAACCTTTCCAGACCCTTGCTGTGAAGCAGTTCGGGCAGGGGAGTAAATCAGTACCTGGTGAAAACCAACGTCATAATGCTGGTATAAACATTTTACTCCCAAACAAAAAGGCAATAATTCTGAAAGAGATATACCAATACACCAAACGGGGAAAAAACAACATGGAAGAGAGAGATTGACAACTACGAGATTAGAAAACACATACCCTACCATAAACAACTAAACAACGAAACGGGAAAAAACAACAAAGCATATGACTTCTACAGAAATCCAGCTTAACCAGGACAAACCCTTGAAACTCTTTATCAGTTAATTTCAGCAATTCGCTATGACCAACTAATGATCATCAATCATAACCTACCTATTTTATCCCAATCAAGTTGGGGTTTGAGACTATATGTACACAGCTATATTTATACGAATAGGCTTTTTCATTGCGAATGCATTGCGTATATATAGATTACAATAACTTCATTAATTAAAATACTGAAATTTAATAAAATTATTTTGATTTAGTCCATTATTAATAGACAACTAACGAGAATACAGTAAATTAACGGATAAATAACTTAGATGGAAATGAAGGCGATGAAAATCCCTATCAAGACAAATATGTTTGAGAATTCTAATAAAATCTCAACTATACCCGCCGACGAAGATGCTCTTCCGGGATGCCAGAGACCATTCCGACCTCCCCGGGTTTGATTTCCACCAAAGCCTCCTCCGTCGAGAAAGCTCTTGACAACGGAATCAAAGACGATCGATAGGCACTGCAAGAATTCCATGCTAGCCGTTGAAGGGAGCTCGTCATCTCCACGATTGCTCGATTTACAGCAAACACGATGCAGCACTCCTATTTGTTTCAGTTTGATGGGAAAAAAATTACATAGATGAATATTTCTTTTATTTATTTTCTAAGCTCTTCATTTGAACTCTTTTATTTTGCTTATTTTTAATTTATCATATTTATGTGTTATTCAAATTAAATATAATCAAAAACAATTACTTTCTCATATATAACTCCGGATAAAGGTGGCCAAAACCGATCGGGAATCGGATCGGACCGCAATCGATCCGGCAAACTGGTGATCCGATAGCCCAGTAGGCCGATCTCGGGTCTAGATTTTCTAGAGTTGGGATCGACAGTACCTATAACATGCCCCTACCCGCCCACAATTGGACCGCCGAAAAATCAACTGAAAAATATTTAAAAAAATTCAAAAAATAGATTTGTTGACGACAGCTAGACCAACAATCATACAATTAAAAAATAAAACAAAATAATATTTTTTTGAATTTTGACCATAGGATCGTCGGTTCAACCGGTGGATCACCAGACTGACAGTCTCCACGCCATAAAATTTAAAATATTACATTTACCCCTTCATTTCATTTACACAAATTCATATTCTTATTCAAGTATTGTTCTAGTATTAACTTCATTAATCTTTTATTCTTGTGCATTTTATTTAGCAATTTCCGAATTACATTTATTTAGCAATTTTCGAAAACAAGTAAAACAACACTATGTAGAATGGGGAATTTAATGAAACAAATACCCAAACGACTTAGGAATTCATCAAATTTTAATTCGTGAAATTTGATTCTTATCTAACTACTACGCTGCAGACAGGTGAAGATGATGAATCATTCGGTTGAAATTTCAATATTCTTGATTGGTGGATAAGCAAAACACGCAATTTTTCGGTGTTATTGGCTATGGCAAGAGAGGTTCTAGTATGTCCGATTTTAACAGTTGTCGTGGAGTAAACATTTAGTAAGGGAGAGTATATTTTAGACGACCGTCATGCATCATTGCATTCGATCAACTTAGAATATCAAACGTGCTTAAATGATTGGATAACATGAAAAAGTAAGAAATCAATAACATTAATAGAATGAAAAGAACAAGAAAACTCATTTTACACATGGAAAATCGATATGGCAGATACCATAAGTTCAATTAATTTGGATTGATCCAATAGGTAATTAAAGTAAGAGAATTATGTGGATTTTGATTATACATAAATTATAAACTTAATTATAAATATTAATTAATTTATAATTAAATTCAAGTTTCTCCTTTTCATTTGTTTTCATAAGTTTATAAATTATGAACTAACAATCTATTAGGATTTAGTGTTATATATATACAATTCATAAATTATAAACTTATATATAAATTATATAAGATAGTTTATATAATTTATATATATTTTTGTACATACAAAAAAATTAATATAATTTTTAAAATTTAAATGACAAAAATTAGCTAATAAGAAAAATTAGTACGAACTAGTGAATCAGGTACAAAAAGTAAGTGGTAGCCGGGCATGAGTAAACCAGGTTTGCGGACTACTGTGGAACTAACACGGGTAGGTGCGTTTGGTAGGGGACATTCAATTTTTTTCTGTAGTTGGTTTAGGGTGTTCGGTAGTCATTCCTCAGAACACAGATTACTCACTCCTACATGGATTACTAACTTAAATTACAAATATGCCCTTACTTATAACCTATAAATTAAAAAAAATCTACTTCAAATTTTATTTAAATTATTATATTAATTAATTTAATTTATTTAAATTATTATATTAACTTATTTAATTTATTTAAATTACTATATTAATTTATTTAATTTATTTAAATTACTATATTAATTTATTTAATTTATTTAAATTTCGATATTAATTTATTTAATTTATTTAAATTACTATATTAATTTATTTAATTTATTTATTTTATTGTAAAGGCCAAATTTTTATAGATATAAGTATTTACATAAGCGTTGCAACGCAGACGAACTCTGACCAATTGACCACAGTCATGGTCCTCAGTGACCCATTGGCGAACTCCGAGCACATAAAGACGTTGTGCAAGGCTAGCCACATGCTAACATTACCTGCTAAATATAGGTCACTAGGTCGATCCTATACACATGTCCTGACCACAAGTTAACAGACATATGTATCCTATCCTATCCATTCTCTGCATTTGGGGCATCCACTCCGGATACAGATCTTGTAGCCCCTCAGGACATAATGATGCCTCATGAGAATCGACCCAAGTTCCACCTTGTGGAAAGAGCAGCAGACGTATGGCGATGAGCCTTAGACGTATGCCTCATAAGAAATCAGGAGAGCCACACAGGCTTATAACTTTAGAAGTATGGCACACTGGATCCAAGCATTAGATATCTCCACTGCCAGAAATTGGACAGCCCTCAACGTAACCTGTACCGAAGGAGACAAGAAATATAGTGAGATGCTCAAGAAAGATCAGTGAGGCATTACAAACATGACTAGGTGCAGCAATTCCATCTTCGGACATTCCTGATGGATAGAGCAGCTATGAAACTGTCTCCTTCCCTGTACCATAGGAACCAAATGAAGGTAATCAAACAGGAGATGAAAGTACTATACTAAACTGCTTTCTACAACCAAAATTGTGCAGTCATATTACATTCCAGTAGTTTATGCGCCGCAGGATATCACGCTAAACTGACTTCACTGACCTGTGGATGAGATATCCTATAATGCAGTCTTACCTACAAGTAGCATCCATTAGCTGGATTCTGGACTCAGTAGACCTCTATCACAAACCAGCTTACCTTACCCTTCAACCAATGTAGGTGGCTTTGTGACCTAACCGAGCAGCTGACTGCCACCAGTGTATTATGTTGTTGTAGAAGGATCAATATCCAGCACAGCCTGTCTGCCCCTAACTTATGGAAAGAGCACAGACTTAGGGTGAGCCTTAGGAGCCCTCATCCTTGGATTTATGCCCATATCAGGGGAGCCCCGCAGGCTTTTATACTTGGATGTATGGCACTGGATCCAATGCTATAGACTTCTCCACGATCAGCTTGGTCAGTTTTCCTCCTAACCTCACCAGTTAACCAGAGAAGGAGGCATCGTGTCTTCCCCAAGCTGCTGGCTACCTCCAGTGTATTATGCTGATGTAGTTGAATCAGTATCCAGCTGAGCCAATCAGACCCTAACCTGTACCAGAGATAGATATGCAGAGGATTAGTAACTCAATAAATCATAAAAAGGATGAAGCTAGGCAAGCCTGTGGATTGATGAGCCAGTCTGCAAGGCTATACGAAATCGATTTCTTCCTTGATCTCAGCCACCACCAAACCTCTCTCTGAGCACTATGCAACATTATGTGGTGATTAGCATCAATGGCTGAGAAGTGAGAGCTATTTCTAGCCTTCCAAGTAGACCACATCACAGCTATCCATATGGAGTTCCAAGCAGAAATGTTGATGCCTCTAGGTGCTGCAGCAGAGTGACTCTGCAGGCTGGGTACTGCTAGAGGTCCAGCGATGGTAGCTGAAACATTATGATCTAACCATGAGACAATTCCCTGCCAGATATTACATATAACTACACATTCCGAGAAGAGATGAGAGATGGTCTCAGCATCAGCTTTACATAGCGAGCAGGGGACCTCAAGGTCCATTGATATAATGCCCCTTCTTTGTAAGATTGCTTTCGTAGGGAGTGCAGATTGTGCAAGCATCCAGGCGAATATGCAGATTCTCTTTGGAGCATAGCTAGCCCATATAAGTTTAGATGCAGTAATATGGCTTTGAAGAAATAAGTGTTGTTGACCTCCGGAGATAACTGCATATGCATCACTAACCTTGTAGTCCCCATGCTGGTTTTGCACCAAAATGTATCTGTCTACACCCCCAGGGTCAGGAGCTATGTTCTGCAGCAACAGGGTTAAATTGGAGAGCTCGCTCTGTTCAGAACTCCTAAGCTCCCTTCTCCAGTGCCAACACCAATGCCAGATACCCTCAATCCACACGCCTGAGTCAGCAGTAAGAATATTCTTGCACAATTCCATCTGGTAGAGCCTTGGAAATAGATCTGCCAAGACCCCATTATTTAGCCACCTGTCTGTCCAGAGCTTTATCTTGCCTCCATTACCTAGCTTAAGCTGAACATTGTTAGCAAACCACGATTCTAGAAGGGTCTTTTGAAGGCAAGTCCACCATCTGGAACTGTAAGCCGACTGCCTAGATCCCCCAGATACAGAGAGGCTATCCCCTGGTATGAGAGCTCTGTTGCCTGCAATATTTAGAGCTCTTATACTCCCATATTTCGATTTGAGGATGTCAGTAGCTAAGGAGGGAGTGTTATTGAGCAGGAGGAGGCCCCATTTACCTAACATGGAAGAATTAAATGATGCTAATTTACGCACTCCCAAGCCCCCCTCAGCGAGAGAAGTAGACAGTTTCTTCCAAGAAATTAAACAGAGCTTTTCCTTACTAGGTGAGCTACCCCAAAAAAACCTCATTTGCATGGTAGTCAGCCTGTTGATCACAGATTTTGGGGCTGAGAAGCAAGAGAAAAAGTGAGAAGGAAGAGCAGACAGGACAACATTAACAAGGGTGAGTCTACCCCCATATGTAAGCCACCTATTCTCCCAGGCTGACAAAGTGAATCTGAACCTATCTAAAATCGGTTGCCAGGCTGCCAAACTCCTCATACTATCTCCTACAGGTAAGCCTAAGTATCTAAAAGGAATAGCAGTTGATTGGCAATGAAGGAAAGCGGCCATTTCATCCAATATTTCAGGCTGGACATTGATTCTCATCAACTTACTCTTGCTAAAATTAATCCTAAGCCCTGATATCAGTTCAAAATTTAATAAGATAGCTTTGAAGGCCACCACAGATGACCAATCAGCCACCCCACAGATGACCGTGTCATCTGCAAACTGCAGATGAGAGACCATTACCTGGTTTCTGCCTACCTGCAACCCCTTGAATATATTCAGAGAGGTGGCCTTTTGAATCATTACAGAGAGAACTTCAGCAAAAATTAAGAAGAGAAAGGGGGATAAGGGGTCCCCCTGTCTAATTCCACACGAGGGGTAGAACTCCCCTGTAGGGCTGCCATTTACCAATATAGAAGTGGAGGAGGTTCTAGCAACCCTCGGATCCACCAAATCCAGCAAGAAGGAAAACCCATGGAGGACATCACCTGCAGTAGGAAGCTCCAGTTGATAGTGTCAAACGCTTTTTCGAAGTCCACTTTGAAAATCAGAGCCTGCTTTTTAAGTTTCTTAGCCTCATCAATGATCTCATTGATTGCAATTACTCTGTCCAGCATTCTTCTGCCTTTTATGAAGGCAGATTGATGAGGGCTGATTAGGCTACCTATTACTAACTTAAGACGGTTAGCCAATACCTTAGAGATAATCTTAGGCATGCTGCCCATAAGAGATATAGGCCTAAAATCATGAACATGGAGTGGGTTAGAAGATTTAGCCATAAGAGCCAAGTGAGAGGCATTGCATCCCTTTGCCAATCTGCCCTCCCTATAAAACTCAACCAATAGCTGTCTAATATCAGGCAGAAATAAGTGGGAAAAGTGTTTAATGAAATGGAAGGTCAAGCCATCCGGCCCAGGACTCTTGTTATTCCCACACTCTTTAATTGCTAACTGGATCTCACCCTCATCAAAAGGCTGTTGCAGCAACAGTTTCTGATGAGGATCCAGAGATCTCAGCAAAAGGTAGAACCTAGGTCTATGTTGGATTTTTTTAGTAAACCTGTCCTTGAAGTGATCAAAGAAGCAAGTTTTGATGAGACCAGGTTCCTCTAGATACACAGAACCACTCCAAATACCAGAGATGGTGTTCTTTGCTCTGGATGATTTAAGGTTATTGTGGAAGAAAGTAGAATTTTCATCCCCTTCCTTAAGCCATTTAATCCTAGATTTTTGAAAATGGGTGCTGCTAATCTGCCAAGAGATGCTATCCAGTTGGGTGTGAAGGTTGGCCAACCTTAGTTGGTCTGGGATGGATAGGGGATTACATTCTGCTTTCAGCTCTAAGGAGTGTATATTCTGCATCAGGTTATGTTTTTCTTGATCCATGTTCCATGGAACTTCCACTTTCCGTAACCTGATCACATTCCTTAAGGCTCTAATTTTCTGCAAGATTTTATAACACCAGAAACCCTCCACTTGGGTATTTCTCCACGTCTGTTCGACTAGGATATTAAATGAGGAGTCCCCAAGCCAGATATCTTGAACCCTGAGAGGTTTAGGACCCCAATCCACCTGCTTACAGCAGAGGCTTACTGGACAATGATCAGACCCTAATTTTGCCAACCCAACTTGAAACCACTCTATCTCAGTGCCTAGTCAATTGCTACATACCAAAAATCTGTCTAAATGGCTCATAGCCTGCAGGGACTTCAGAGACTAGGTGAATCTCCTGCATTCCATCCTAAGATCTTGTAGGCCAAGTTCACTGATAAAGTGAACTGAACAGGAAAACCTCCATCTCATAGTTGTATCTAGATACACCCTTCCTCTCATTGAGAGCTAAAACTGCATTAAAGTCACCCATTAGGCAACATTTGTCCAGTTTTAGAGGCTGCACAGTTTCAATCAACTACTTCCATTGCAGTTGTTTACTTGACAAGTCATTAGGCCATAGACATTGACCATATGGGATCTAATGTTCTCTCCTACCCATATACCAGTGACCCCAAGAAACCCGTTACCACTAAACAGAGATTCTCAATGGAATTTCCAGCTGTCCCATAGACACAATAACCCCCCCGAGGCACCTAGTGAGCCAGAGTAACACCAGTCAAAATCCGAGTCCCTCCAAAGATATAAACAGAGGGACTTCTCCACTATATCTAATTTGGTCTCTTGTAGGCTTATAAAATCTACCCTTTCCTTGGCTATAAGATCTTTAACCTCCCTTCTTCTCTCATGGCATCCGAGGCCTCGGACATTATAAGTGATCAGTTCATACTAACAGCCTATTCTCAGACCCACTAGGGGTCAGTGAGGCTACAGATGAAGCAGATTGGTTAGGTCTAGACATAACTGCTAACATACTCCTAAATTCTGCTTGATGGTTACCATAATCCACCCCCAATTGAGCCCTTATATCCATGATGGCATCCACCACATGGTCCGGGAGCAGAGGGTCAGTGAGGATCCTAGACGAGCTAGGGGGCATAGGAGGTAAAGGAGGGCTGACTGAGGAATTGGCTAAGAGCTGGCCTATCCAGTCATTGAGAACAACCAGTTTACTGACTCTGATTAGGTCAATTACTTTCCTAGATTGGCTGGAGGATTTCGGACGACCTCTTGGGCGTCTGGATGAAGCAGGAGTAACCTCTGGAGAAGGCTTTAGTATGGAAGTGACTGTCACCATATCTGTATGGTCATTAGCAGTTAGGATGTGAGGGGGAGTTTTAGTGGGTACAGACTCTAACGCTGCGAGGGATTGGATAGGATTAGCCACGCTATCTACAGTCAGGCCAACAATAGGCTCAGTAACCAGAGCAACAGGGATTGGATGGTTGATCAGTATCTGATCCTGTCCAGAGTGGAACTGAGTACTAGGATTAGGATTAGTATTTGTAGCATTTTTAGTACATGCCGCTTTGTCAGGATGAGCGGAGTCATCATCTATGTCCCCCATACTGGTTAGTGATATAGCAGCAGATTCAGAATCTGAGTACAATGCATCATCCTGGTAAGATGAAGAAGCAAACCAAGAGGGGCATGATTTGTATGACTCCACTGCATACAGAGTATGGGGTTTATCATCCACTAGTACTTGAAGTGTCTGATCTATCTTAGAGCCTAGAGGGATTTGAATAACTAAACAAGCTGATTCAAGGTCTTGCTTAGAAAGGGTGGAGTTCTCAATACGGATCAAGGAACCTAACCTATTTCTTATAGCAGTCAGGTTTGATTGGGACCAAGCTTGTAGTGGGAGCCCAAAGATTTGGACATTACAGTAGCGGTAGGTAACAGGATCTAGAGGATGCCAAGGGATTAAATCCTGTACCCAGTGGCCAACCCATTCCTTATCTCTCAAGAGATTGTGCAGATCAATGGGTTCATCTTCCCATAAGAGTACAGAATTAAGGCCAAGAGGACTAACAATCACACTTAGGTAGCCTGCTGCACGCAGGTACCTTTGAAATCCACCGCAGCTGCGGGACTGACATAAGGACACCACATAGCTACCTCTTAGCCAAGAGGTAGCTTCCACCGAAGAACTAATAGCCAAGGTCTCATGAGCAGTATTCAGCTCACTAGGAAACGAAGCCTTTGCCCTAGTCTGAGGCAGAGACTTTGGCACAGGCTTCGGGAGAGCAGGAACACTAACAGTACCCTTCCCATTTTTCTGCGGTTTCGGATATCTAGCTAGGTTGGCTTGAATTCTATAAGATCCTAATCAAGTGTTGTTCAGCTTGAATAGCAAGAGGTCAACATCATCCACATTAGCAAATTCGGCAAATCCAAAGCGGAGACCGCAGGAACTGAGTTTCCGCGCAATGGAGATGTTAAGCAGAGTTCCTTGATGTTTAAAGGAACTCCGCAATCAATCAGCATCGCAGTTTGAAGGGAAATTTGTAATGAAAAAACAGCGGGATCCAACCTGCTGCGTTATCGAAGGATTAGGCGTAGAGCCAGCCTTAGAGGTACCTATAACAAGGTTCCTTCTAGGAAGCGGGAGAGGATGCAAATAGGGTTGAGATGGTTCAGTAATCGGAGTCTTTCCGGCCTTAATAGCAGCACGCTTCATCAACCTCAGCTGCTGGGGAGGTACGGTCCACGCAGACATAGGAATGGAAAGAGAAGAGGACGAATCGAGCGAAAGGAAGCTACAGTAAGGGTTCACTGTAGAAGGAGAGACTGAAACAGATGAAAGTGTAACCTTCCCGGGCGCCAAAAGCATCCCCGGGAAGATCGGAACCTGTGTACTCCCTCTAGACGCAAATGAGGAGAAACAACCGGATGAAGAACGACGCGGAAGGCTGCAGGTCCGAACGGACTGTTCATGGCAGGGGATCGTACGGAGAGAAAAACGGAGAAGATTAATTTAAATTACTATATTAATTAATTTAATATATTTAAATTATTATCTTAATTAATTAAATTTATTTAAATTATTATATTAATTAATTTAAATTATTTAAATTATCATATTAACTAATATAATTTATCTAAATTATTATATTAATTAATTTAATTTATCGAGTTAAGTTAACTATTAATGTAAATATTGTGAAAATTAAGGATATAAATGGTATTTCATATGTATGGGTTAAGTTGATTTATTCCAAGCCCACCATTATGGTGGGATTAAATTTTAGGTTTTTACCTGAGTTTACCCGGGTTTGTCCCTGCTCGAATAGTAATCCGACGGGCAAGCGAATTGGAAGGTTGAATACATAACCTTAGGCAAACCCGAATTGCTCAATAAAAACTAGATTAAACCATTTACAACCCGATTACAAAACAGACCCAACAGAACTGAGGCCAGTCCAACTGGACTTGAGACAATCTGATTGTGGTCAACCGAGGGCCGGTCCAACCCTAAACTGGCAGTTCCAGACGGCCCGGTCTTGAACGGGCCGCCCACCTCTAAGTCCGAATAGTCTATCTCCTGCTACCTTTTTCGTGAAAGAGAGAAGGATGAAATATTCTAGAAGAGAGTTCTTTTCATAATAAAACTGAATTTGCATTGGACTACTCTCAAATCTCAATTTCTCGAATCTCCGAAGGGATTTCATGTTTTGATGGCGATTAGCGAACGGTGGAAATAAGGGACACGGGAGAGTCGAAAAGAAGAAGTAAAACAGGAGTTAGAGTCGAGGTGTTGTAGTACGAGGGCGAAGGTGGACCAACCGACCCGCCGAGGAGGGCTTACACTGGTCTCTGCAATTCTGTTGACGCCCGTGTTTATGATTTTGAGTATATTGAGGCATTTAGAAAAAAAATTCGCCTTACTGATACTAAAGTCCTGGATAGTTCATAAGAACGATGATCCTTCTTTTTTCTATTTCTCTTTAATTGTTGAAGGAATTATTTTTTCTGTAATTTCTAAAATATGCGAACGGAGTTGAATTATCTGTTATTTTCTATCTTTTTTTGTGCAGCATAGCTGTTGGTCGTTTGCTTGCATTGGGTGTAAAGCGCTACGATGGGTGCTCCTAAGCAAAAGTGGACGCAAGAAGAAGAAGCGGCACTTAAGGCTGGCATTCAGAAGTATGGAGCGGGAAAATGGAGTACTATACTCAAAGATCCTGATTTTAATGTGATTTTGCGATCACGTTCTAATGTGGACCTTAAGGTGTGAATACATTGTGTTTTATATGCCACCCAACTTCTTTAGAAAAATCAATTTGTGGAGACAAATGTCAGCCTTTTTGGTCAGGCAGAAAATATGCTTCACTTCGTTTGTGGAGAGCTTTCGATTGTTTCCTCTTATATCATTCTATGCCTAAGCTAACTCTAGCAGCTATTCACTTGAATCTCACGCTTTACTGTTGAATGGGTAGGATAAGTGGAGAAACTTGAATTGCATGGCAACTGGATTGGGTTCTCGCCATAGGGCTAGTGTTGCTTATAAGAACAGTCTGTTAACTCCCAAGCAAGAGGAAGACACCACACTTTGTACTATGGAGGTTGAGAAGGATAGCATAGTTCTTGATGCCACACCAAATGAGACAGACCAGGATTTCAGTTCCAGAAAGCAAATTTCAAGGTTTAATTAGATTTTTTTTTTGTTACTCATTGACATCAGATTCCGTATGGTAAAAGGACTTAGATAATTGCTTCAACTAATCTAAATTTTTGGACGAAACAAAATGGCAGGGAAAGAATCATATTTAATCTTTTAATCAGTTGGTGGAAGTATGTTAGGATTATATAGAATATTATATATGAATCAATTAGAACATTCTTTTTTAATACTCCTGTCCAGGTAATAGTATGTTTATTTGTATCATCATTATAAGAGCAATGCACTGATGGATATAGTTGATCCTCAAGTAATTAAAATGACCTTGGGGGGTTGGTTACCCTGGCATACTATTTTATTGAATTATTTGGAGTTTGCTGTGCAATTATAGGATTGATGATGTTATCTTGGAGGCCATAACAAAGTTGAAAGAACCTCGAGGTTCCAGTCGGCATACAATCATCGAATACATTGAGGTAATTTTGATTATATTTCCTAATCAAATAACACAGACATTAAAGTATAAGCAAGTTCATGTTGATATTTTTTTCATCTCCATGCCCTATACTCATTGAATTTCTTGAGGAATCAAAGTTGACCTTATATCACAGATAACCCTTGTGACCTTTGGTGCATATAAATATATACATATACACACACACACATATATATATATGTATTTCATTTGTCCCATGTTATTGCGACTTCCACATTAGTGTTATTACAAATCCTTATATGACAGGAGCATTACTCGGCACCTCCAGATTTTGACAGGACTCTGGCTGCAACATTGAAGCTTATGACAGAGGAGGGACAGTTGTTTAAGGTAATTCATTTCGTGTTGTCCATTTTTTGCTCCTTGTTTAGAAGTATCCAATTTTATTTTTCCTTTGGGCAATTTGGAAGGGGGTTGGGGGTGAGAAGGGACTGCGTTCAGCGTGGTAGGAGAGAACATGAGAATGGAAGATGGGGAATGAGAATTGGAAAGGAAAAGTTTTTGAATTGTTTGAATTTTGATTGCAAACATGGGGCAAACTTGTTACAGCACCATGATTTTACCAATGAACCTAATACTT